>JADGIP010000270.1:0-24448 GCA_016618355.2 Astraeus odoratus | reverse complement strand
CCGAAGGAGTGTAGAAGAGCCACAAATCCGATATCTGAATACCACTGTCGCATGGCAGATATCGAGATTATGTTGCACCTCGGTTGTCCCGTACAGATGGTTCCTAGGCCTCCAACTATTTCCGGATGTCTTTCCCTACGGTGCCCCTGTGTCTTCCGGCTGGTTTCCTATCTTCCCTTCCACGTCATGGAGGCTGTTACACCAGATGGAGTCAGCGGAATGTAACGCGCTGAATTCGTGCTATGTGGGCTTGTTCGTCTATAAAGGTACGGCTCCGAGTGATTCCAGGATGTGCTAAGTAGATCAGAGAATGACACCCCACCCCCCTTCCATTTCTTCTACCGACCAGCCCCCATTAAATGACTCTTCTACGTCTCATCCACTCCCTCTCATCGACCAAGCGGTACCTGATGGTGGTGTGGGCGCATGGTGCACTGTACTTGGGTCGTAAGTATGCTGTCGCCATATTAAACCTTGTCGCTCGACAAATCATATATCCAGGTTCTTGGCACAGTTTTGTGGATTTGGGTGAGCTACAAGCTATGTGATAGGTTACGACTAATCCTTGTGGTAACAGCTATTCGAGCGCCTTCGGCGTGTACCAAGGTATTTGACATTCAGACATTCCGTAGGAGTGTTTAACTTTCCTTCACTCCTTGATAGACTACTATTCAAGGCACTACTTGTCTCAGGACAATTCGTCCGCAATTTCGTGCGTATCTTTCTGTCTCGGTATTACTGAAGTCTCATACACCGTCGTAGGTGGATCGGAAGCTTAAGCGCATTCCTGTTATCAGCCATAAGCCTCATATGTGGACCACTTCATGATCGCGGACACTTGTAAGTCATATTTTTTAGCAGTTGGAAAAAAATGGCTGAATAACACCTAGTCACCTTGTTTTCGTTGGGGGTGCCATTTTACAATCGTTTTCCATCTTTATGATATCACTGGTAGAGCCAGGCGGATACTATCAAGTGTGTTCATTCCTACCAACTTGATCAGTTTGCCTATTCATTCCAGGTTTTCCTTTCCCAAGGCCTCGGCTCTGGCATTGCTCAGGGACTGATGTATGTGCCTAGTTATGCCATTCTATCCCAACATTTTAGCAAGCGACGAGCACTTGTAATGTCTCTCGTCGCATGTGGGGCGCCGCTCGGTGGAATCACGCACACCATCATGCTAAATCAACTAATTAATGGTCCTATTGGCTTTGTCACGGGCGTCCGAATAAGCGCAGCGTTTGTCTCTATATTATTGTTTATCTCGTGCCTCCTTATGCGCACCCGATACGGACAAAACCAGAGTGCTGTGTCTGTTGACACGTGGCTGGCATCGAAGAAGTGTGTAACAGATGTACCATTCCTCTTGATGATTATTGCGTGGGTGCTTTTTTCTCTTTACAGGTATCACTAATTAAGGTGATCACATTTAAAGATTTCTTCTCTATCAAATAGCATTCCTCTATCCATTATTTTACTTTCAAGTGGACTCCCTTCAACACGGTCTCAGTTCCTCATTTGCGTTCTACTCAGTGAGCGAACTCTCTTTTACCCCTCCCCAGTCTGCTGAGTTAAGTAAAGCTGGTCATAGTAAACGCTGGTAGTCTCTGTGGCAGGCTATCAGGGGGCTTGCTCACCTCTTTCATCGGGGTTATTGATTTGACTATTTTTTCGACTGCGTCATGTGCTGTGTTTTTTCTGGGCATGATCTGGATGAACAACGTGGCGGGTTTCGTCACTCTGGGACTCTTATACGGCTTCTCTTCTGGTATAAGTATGGTTCTCTCCTTTACTATCCTTGTGAGATTGAATAATTGAGGGAACTCAGATATCGCAATGATGGCGCCAGTCATGGCACTTCTTACTACGAACCAGAGTGAGCTTGGGTGAGTTGGTATAACAGACCGCTATCCTCAATGGGTCGTGTCTTGCAGAGCAACTCGTGCATCGTGCTAATTATTTCTAGGGTGCGCATGGGTATAGGTTTCGCTATCACAGGTACGTTTACTTACTTTCTAGAAGGGACAGCAGATCACTGATTCTAATACTTGTGATAGGACTCGGAACTCTGGTTGGTAAGCAGTGGCAACTCTTCCGTTGTTTCACACAAGTTTGATTGACGTAACTAACAGGGATGCCAATATCGGGAGCACTATTAACCAGTCGATATCTTTGGTGGGCTCCTGCATTGTTTTGTTCTGTGAGCTTTGGTGGTACCTGTTTCTTTCCACATACGTAGCAACTAACAGTACGTCACGTAGGCCGTCGCACTCTTTGGAGCACTTTTATTCCTTATCCTGCGGATTATGTTGCGTCGTCGTTCCAAGAACTCCGGTCAGAGTACACCGCAACTGATGCCGAAAGACTAACATTTTGTCCGTTGGAATGGCGTCAAGGTATATGGCAATACGACCACGCAAGTGGTGTAACTTTTGCGAAGGTGTCGTCGGTGGCACGGTGCTAAAATAGCTTGGTTTAAGAAGGGTGTGTATATCTTCAAAGGCGAGTTGTAAGACATATGGGTAGTCGATGTGATATGGCCAATGTTGTATGTGTATAACTTGATACAAAGGAAGGATCGTTACTCCTGAATATGACGTCGGAAACTGCAGCACGTCATATTACCCAGTAATAAATTGAAGTAACATAGGGTCATGGTTAATACCGCACCTCCCCAACCTTTTTAATGGGTTCCTATTCTTTTAATCTTTTAACGGGGTCGCTAATGCTGCGCACTCTTAGCCAGCGACCTAAGACATGCGATTGTGTAACGTGTGCAGTGTCAACGCCAGTCCACATAAGGAAGATCTCTCGTCCTCCCATCGCCCTTACTGAAAGCCCCTAATACGTTTTGAATAGGAATTTGCCGCCTGCTATGCAGTACGATGAACTTCATTTTATCGCTATATATGTATCGGTACGTTCATTATAACACTCGAGGCACGCTATCCATCCAGCGCGACGTACGACTTACTTCATCGGTACGACCTCCCGACTTTAACACGTCCCTCACCTCCGGTATTCAGTTTCACCGGGCCCATGCCAAGCTAATGACAATATGTACATAAGTTCGTCTGACATCTTATCGCCTACCAGTGCCTTATGTAAGTTCCAGTTGTACTTTCCCTGGCATAAGGCACTTGGTTTCTAACATGGAGACCTGTTTCATCACTTCATTTATTTCGTGATAGTACCTAATACAATGGATATGCATCTGCATTTATGGGGTTTGGATGACAATATATCGATATCGAGCAGTCAGAATAATGGCTACACGGGTTTGTAGGTGATAAGACCGAACGAGCGCGAGTAAATGCATGCGGAAAGGAGAGGATAAGATTGCAATAAAAATAAAGCACAGGGCGATGTTCGCTTGTGAAAAAACTTGGTAGAAGAAAAGCAGGTGAGGAAACCAAAGGTTATTAGCATGAACTTCGAAGGGTACGGTATAAGACAGTTAGAAAACATATAGAGCAAGGCTGTGAAACTGTATCTCTTCTCTCGGATAGTGGGAACGACACTTCCTCATGCACGAAGGAACATCTCCACAGGAATAGGCTTGCGTCTCAACCCACTCTCTGGGCTCCCACTTGAGTCGAAACTGTCGCACTCGGACCAATTGCTCGTTCCCGTAGACGACGTAGAAGAACGAGACCCTCGCCTGCGAATGTGACGGTCGGGTGTATGAGGGGGCGAAGGTGTAGTGGGGAACCCATGCGAGCTCGCCGGGAGCTTGGAGGGTGTACGAATGTGCATGCGCGACCGAGTAAAAGGGACTCCTGTAGACAGAGGGACAGGGGAAGACTTTGCATTGGTGCTGGGATTGCCGAGCCGTCGGGAGCGCCCACCAAATACAGTCTTGAGGGGACTCAACAGCGCAGCCGTGCTCGTGCGGGTGGGTTCCACAGCAAGTGAGCCAAGTGTGCTAGTCGACCAGCGGCTACGCAGAGCTGCAGAGGGACTCTGGTATTCCTCGTCATGTGCATGAGACGAACTCGAGGGCGTGCTTGGGAAGGAAAACGGAGAGATTGGGCTACACGCCTCAGATGACTGCGACGACGAATAAGAATCGACGGACGAGCGCGGTGCATCGGAGTCGGTACTCTTGCGTGGTAGAGAAGCATCGTACACTCCATTTTGAGGTGTCTCAGGGATGGCTGGAGACAATGCCGTTGTACTCGCGCGCTCCGGCGAAGCAAATGACTCTACGTAAATAGCTGCGTCGTCTTCCTCATCATCAAACCACACCTGCTCTATGACGATGGGAGGTTTGGATGAAGCGCGTAGATCATCCACCAAATCGGAATCCGCGATATCAGCAGGAATGGACATCCGAGGGGGCGGGCGTGCTGTGACTGCCGGGGGAGGGGGAGGGGGATACGATGGCAGCGGAGGAATGTTGCGCTTTCGACGGATGAAAGAACTTTGCGCCGTGGTTTGCACGAGCGGAAAGGTAGGTACGGAAGGGAAAGTAGAAAGTGGAGGTGTTGGGAGAGGTGGTGGTGGAAGAGGCTTGGAGAATCGACTCCGGGCACGGGGTTTTTCTTCTGGTGGTTCACAGATATGTGGTGCTGCTTCTGCCGAGAGGATGATGGAGTCGGGGCGAGAGGTAGCAGGGGAACAGCCCTCCGAATAAAATGAGATGAAGTCCTGGAATTCACGTGCGTAGAAATCGTAGTCATCCTCCGTAACTGGCCCCTCACGAGTGGAATCAAGACATTCAGTAGGCTGGGTCTCTGGGAAGGAAGAAACATGGGGAGTGGACTCCTTTTCCAGAAGCTCATCTAGTTCTTCTTCTTCGGTCAGACACATAAATGAACGGGGCTTGTGAATGCAAAGGGGACGGATGGTAACACGGCGGGAATGCATGCGAGGACTAGGTAGCTTCAAATAGTCCTCATCGTCTGAGGCACCGGGCGTGGGGGGAACTTCCTCGCTTGAGGCACTCCCTGAGGTAGAGGAAGATGCAGAGAGAGCGGGTGAGCGGGGAGCCTCATCGCCCAACATGAGAAGCGCATCGTCAATGGAGAAAGTGTAGGCAGAGAGCGTGATACGCGGAGATGATTTTGGTGGTTGTGAGTCGGTTGGAAGCGCCAACGAGGAACGCGTGGGGGTTGGTGATGGCGGAGGGGAAATTTCGAATTCGTTTTCGGACAACTCTGGGATGATCTGAAGAGGAAGAGGTCGACTCTTCTGACGCGTGCAGATGGAGGCCTTCCGTGTACGCGTGCGAGGGGAGCGCTTGAGTGATGTCTGAGCGACCACTAAGGTATGATGAGTTGGATACAGCGCCAGATGCTACGAGACCACTCACATGAAGTCATGATGGGTCGTATCCTATGAAGACAATGTAGTGTATCAGTGGTGTCAGCAGTGAAGTGTGGATGCAGAACGGTTAGAGGAGAGGTGGACTATTCATCCAGGGTACGAGCGACTGAGTACAGCAAATTGGCGTGATATATAGCACAGCTGGCAGTTTATAATAATAAGCGTCGACACTGACGAGCAACAATAGAGACGACAGGCAAGGGCAGTGGCAAAGGCGAGGACCCATTGTGCTCTCCGTCGACGCGCCCTTTTGTCGTCCGACTGCATTGTTCTACGCTAACAACGCTTGCCCGTTTTGGCTGTCAATCCGTCGCGTCCAGCCTTGTCGCGGAGTTGCAAATTGTATGTTTGTCCTTGTTTGTCCAATTGTTCTCCCGCTCCGTCTCTCTTCCGCTCGGCCCGACCGTCGACCTCCACGACGACGGCACGATGCAAGCAAGGCGTATATAATATTACAATGCTTATTGTCCAAACTAACCATACAATTGTGATGATCCAGACCTCTCGGAGTAGCATAACATGTCAAAAGATGCTGCCAACATGTAGCTGGGGGAGCTCCCTCCGATGCAGTAACCCTAATGCTCTCCACTGCTCCATCGTATGCGTGTTCATTGATCTGATGTACTTTGGAACACGGATTTCTGCTTGTCGTACAAAATCGCTTGGTATCCAACTCTCCTTGGATATCTTCTCTCCGGAAGCGACGGCAATCGCCAGCAGCTCGTTGATGTCTCCCACATCTGCCGGTTGTTTGCTCCTATACCGCCACTCGGGCGCTGCACCGTGGTCTTCCCAGCCCTGTAGCTTCAAACACAGCAGTACGAGCAAAGGTGCCACCGGCACTCCTTGCACCTCTCGGATCCTTGACGGTGGAACGTCTGGGATGTTGAGTGTCCCACGCTGCAATATGTCGACCTTGCACGACCGCCGGCGCCACGAGTAGGGGGTCGAAAGTCTGAACCATAGCACCTTGTACGTGGCATTTGGATTTTTGGAATTGATAAGATAGAATCGAGGATCCCCCAGTACCAAACGGAGTTTGACACTCTCCTGGTCCTCGTCGGTCATTATTGCCATATCGATATCCTACATGGGTCGACCACTTCCAGTGAGAAAGTCCGCCGTTCTGCTACCCTTACACACCACTTACATTAGGAAGTCGAGATGTCCCATAGGCTGCGCAGGCCATCCCGCCTACTAGGAAACAAGGGAGCCCACTCGACTTAAGGATCCGAGCAGTCACTTTCGCGACCTCGTATAATTCTGCGCGAGTAGGAGAGCTGGTCATGGTGTGTGGTAGCTTGGTAACTGGTTGGATCTCAATCTAGTGCAAGGCTCAGGTCGTAGGGTAAGACAGCGCCTAAGAGCAACCCACGTTGCTGGGGTTCGGCAATGGTGCGGTTTGAGGATGGAAACCCACTGCTTTCCATGACTGAAATATACAGGAAATTAAATTTCCTGTTGCAGAGCTCTGCGTCTTGCAGTATTCACATCGTATAATACGTCGACTATAGGGTGGCAGAAGCAGGGACCTACTTTATAGAAACGTTCGTTTCGTGCGTTCGTGTCGTGCGCTACGTACAGGGAGTGTGCACCGATGCCTAGAGTCCTGGTCCATCAAACCTACAATACAAAAATGGCAAGTTGCTCATCTGATAATCTGATTATAGAGCTTATTCAAGCAAGTGGTTTGCAGTATCTCAATGTGTCCATCTGAGATGAAAGTTATCGGCCAAGGGATTGTGAGTGTCGCGACGCAGGCATGAGCGTCTTTAACGCGGTGCAATCCAAGATCTTTTCAGTCAGAAGCGTGGGCCATCGACTGAGTGCCGAAGGAAAATTTCCTAGTAATTGCAAATGGCGAGCATGCTATAGTCGCGTTGAGTTACATGTGCTTAACTCGCCCAAATACTAACCCCTATCCTTGATCCCTATTGAGTACAAAACGATGTGATTGTCATTGAAACACGCTGCTAACGAGCCATCAAGTATTTGCACTGAATCCTGGGCTAGTTTACGAAAGTAAGGCCGAAGTAACGTCGGAAGACAGTTGTTCCTTCTGCACAAGGAGCAGCATTTTCTGACAGTCAAGCTCACCCTATCGACCCTAGATGGTGGGCGTGCATACTCCGCCCCATCTGGAGGGAAGGATCACGAGGACAGTGTTGGCCAAATGGGAGTCAAGAGATGTTGCCACCGTGATCATGTGAACGAATACGCGATGCCCTTGTTACCTCGCGGTAGGACCTGTTATAAGAGCCCAAATCTGTGGTTAAGACCTACCACCCTCTATTGCTATTCCATTCCTTGTATCCCCGTCAGAGTCTGACTCTCTCGCATACGCCTTTTACGTGGACACGTCGCCATGTCTCTACTGTGGATGGGCCATACTTTTCCTCCGCCTTTAGTTAGGTGCTGTAAGAGTTCTGAACCGCTTCCTGCACTATTTTATACGTACCCTTTCAGATCCCGCAGGTGCGCAAGGGTGGCCAGGCATCTTTCCTGTAAGACTCGCCAGATTATACTCTTTCGTACCATGGCGCACATCGAACCATCATGAATATGAACGACTTTATGTCAAGGTGGATAATTCATCGTCCTTTTGGCAGGACACACCAGCTACGGACGGTCATAATGCATGTTAGTTCCTGGGGTCTTCCAGGTCCAAGAATGTAACAAACTGCCTCCCATCGACCAACCCCCAGGTTTGTTAATCGGCTCGGCTGACTCGGCATTTTTCTCCGATAGCACGCATGCATTGCTTCCTATGTTGGAGTGGTGAGTATTTTTGGGGACGTGTCACTGTCACAGGCACAGGTTCGCAAGGTTTCAGGGTCGTTCGTTTCCGTCCTTTTGACAACTCATAGGGTAAGTCATACTTTTGCTATCACAACTGTCGGAAATGATAATATGTAGATTCACCTCTAGGTTCGACAATCTCCACGATGACATCAGTTTCATCAGCATATGCCCCTGAAAAGCAAGTAAAATACAATCTCCCAAATAGGTGCGTGATCGGGTGGTGTAAGAACGTCCCCAAAATGACTGATAAGTTTTGATCCAGGAGCATTGCACGGCGAACTGCAACCATCTACCTTTTATAACGTTCTGATCGTTTATAGTAATATCGCATGCATGCAAATACCGAACACCTACATGCTGAAGGGCTTAGGCTTTATCGGCCTTCGGCTTATTTGTTGGTTTCGTAGGGAGTCTCCAATAGGCATTTTCTCACAGGCTGGGGAAAGGACAATTTCACCCGCTTCCATCATTGATCGGTGTTTGTTTGGTGTTGGGAGCTCTTTTTGAACACTTAACGGCATGTTTCAATTTATCAGTGCATACGGAAATCAAACAAAGGTGAGTTTTGTTGTCTCTACATTAATCGTAATTTAGTCTTCCTGGAATTTTTTTACTGTGCTGCTGGCGACGTAAGAGTCCCAGGCTGACTAGTACCACCAATGTCCTATGTGCCCCGCTTGGCAACCCCCCTCTGGTGGATCCCTCGAAACCTTGACTGAGGAACCCATCAAGACACAATGGTTTGTGGAGTATCAGCGTATCGGAGCAACTTAGGCATAATACGGCGGAAGCACCCGGTAACTTTGTGCGTATCTGCGACGGAGACAGATGACAAGAACTTTGGGGCTGGCACGACTGGTCGCATCTTCGGGCCGTATGGCCTTTTCTTTCCGTCTCGGCGAGGGGATAATCGAATGTTACTGATTTTGTTATAGGCCACTGCACTAAACCAAGTTTACTATTACTGTCAAGCTAACACCGTCAAATGTCATGGCAAAGGCGGCCTGAGGGGCTCCTTGACGCCCTAGCACCCGTGTCACGGTAAGGCTGTAGACAGCGTGCTACCTCTTGCCAAAGGAAGACAAGGTTTGACTTCAGGGAAGATTGCACACCAAGCAGGACACGATAGCTCGACGGACGCTCGTCAAATTAGGTTACGCGCGAACCGTTTTTCAAATTTGCCAACTAAGATTTCATCTATTAGGTTGCCCAGACCGTCTGGTTTTGTCGACGGCGGGCCGCGCCGTGTACGGCTAAAGTATCAAAAGACCCCCCCTCCCTTTTCAATGACCAAATTCTAAATTAGTATATACTATGTTAGATTTGACTGGGGGGTTCCCGTTGGCTTCGACATCCTTTTCATAAGAGTAGCTAAGACCAACGCACATAAGCCACTGGTGATGATCGAGTTCAACGCCCGTGGTGAGATGCGCCTCATAGCTTGCAGGTAGTCGGGTCACGAGTGCCGAGGTTCCGTAGGCGCCTCTGAGTATTTACGAGGAATCAGTATGTTATCCCGTGAAACCGGACCGGCATCTTGGCATACCCGGAAGCAGAACCCCTGTCGACCCATCACCATCATATGGGCGGTGGCTAGTAGCTGGGAATACGATAGGACGCGACTTTGTTTCATGCTACTATGCCATACTGTAGCGTTATTCTGCTTCTCTTCATCAAGTGTAAACATGAAACACATACCAAAGTATTAGGCAATCATGACGCACAACTTTAGCACGTCACTCTTGTTTGCAATCCCTCCATTGTGCCACTATTACACTGTCGCATTCCAATGACTTGTCTCGTTCTCTTTGGCTGGTCTGATGGAAGATTCTACTCGCATCCCTTCGCCAGATCCTGATACGCGGAACGATAGTAAGACTTGTCCTTACACGTGTGTATGCACCTCATGATGGGAACGACTTTTACGTTTCTGCGAGGCTATTTGGGGATGGGCTAGTGGCATAAGTATATCAACTACTGCGAGGGCATTCGGATCCCGTTTTCACGCTAGGTGGCGTCCTGTTTTGTCTAGTAGGTACTACTACGGGAGCGTATGAAGGCTTGAAAAAGACCATGGTTTGCCAGAACTAAGTCCAGATGCCTCATTTCCGCCACAGATACAAGCATTCGTACTTCGATGGCTTCCTCTTCCTTTGATCTACGGGTGTCTATCAGACATTACGAAATTACCTTGTTTGTATCCATAGTTACGTGGCAATGATTGAACTTAACCCGTGTCCATACCGTAGACCCTGCGTGCTATCTGAATCGGCAATGCAAGTAGGTCGCCCAGTTTGCACCATTGATTATATGTACACTGGAAGGGGGTAAATCTATCTCCTTGCTATTTTTGGTTGCACGAACTCGTTTCAAGAGACTTGCTCCAACCGCTCGCAAAGCGATAACACTATTAGAAGCTGCCTCGGGGTTCGCGGCCAGGCCATTTGAAGGCAGGAACTGAAGCTTCTGGTACCATATGGGACTGTCCCATGCAAGGACGCACAAATCAGGCCTGTTGAATGATAGCACTGATAGCTCTGAGAACGCATTGTCGTTGACCGCAGCATGTCAAAGAAGCTGTGTAGTCCAATCTCAACGTCAATGGATAGTGTTGCATTCCAGCCATGGACCGTTCAGGCTTGATACGACCCTCCGTCTGCTATCGTTCCAATATTATCGTGCACACACTGAAGTCAAGATTAGCGTCCAGACGTTGTTATCTGTATTTTTTTGGGATAAATACGTGGAACGTGCCAAGTATGGGAGGGACCGAGATTACCCGACTGGAAGCTCGGGAACATATATCTGTATCTTCTTGGGGAGTACCGGATAATTCTTTGGTACATACTACTTGGCACATGTGCATGTGTATCCGGGGGATAGGACACCTTCAATTATGTCAATGAGAAACTAGAATCAGAAGCACTGGAACTGTCGCAAAATTACTTACGCCTTCGCACCTTCGGCAGATAGATACCGTAAGACATAGGGACGCCACGATAACACAAGTTAGCTCGATGGTACTCTACCTGGAAATGCCGGGCCAAATGTTTCAAGGTGTCTCTTACAATAAGGCTCGTGTCAGAAATATTGTTCATGGGAACTCCTCCAAATTAGGTCCCACAAGGATATGAATCAATCAGAAGGCTTTACCGTGGCATTAACATTCCCCCCATAACACTGTCACTTTGAAACGTCATTGAGGTGTAGAAGCTCCAAGTTCCACGCCCGGCTTTACTACTATTCTCCGAGCTGGGAGGGCGGCTGCCTTGCATAGCACAAACAAAAGACTTACATTGTCTTCTGAGGCGCGTCAGATGTCGAACCGCCATCCATCCCCGTATGTGATTTGTGGGGGTCATAGCATAATTGCTCAGGAACATCCGTGATATTCGAGGGTTATCTACCTTGTTGTCTGAATGCATCTATCATGCAGTCCTTTCGGCTACTATGCCAACGTAGCACTGCACATCTATCTTTTTTTTTTTTGGCAGAACAGGAGGGAAACGCTCGTGGTTAGTATTTGCAGTACAACTTTGTCCTACAACAGGGGTGACGGCAGTCGAATGCAGTAGATGTGCACAATTATATATTTTAGAACTTGGGAGACCTCTTGATAGCCGTGCTTACTACACGCGGAAGTCTACGTGGGAGGCAGGATACACCTCTTGCCGCTTTTCGGCTGCAATGGCTGTTCTGTGACCTTTCGCAACTTTACGTCCCCGTACGACCAGTCGCCGTGGATCACACATCAGTCACCCCAAAGAGGGTCCTTCACTCACTCAGTTGGAGAGGAAAGTAATATAGCATTGCAGTATCCCAAGAGAGGTGAAAGAAGTGATATAAATACACAAATACATTTCCAGGAAGAGTAGTGAGTAGGAGATGACAAACGATGGGAGCAAAAGTAACCACAAGTTTCATGCGTGAATATTTTGAACAACTGTGACGTAGGGAGGGATGAGTAAGTAAATGAATAGTTAGCCAACTACGTGACTGCTAGAGAGACAGAAACAAAGCAGAAACAACAGCAAAAGAGAACGAGAATGAAAGAAGAATGGATAGTAATGGATAGCGGGTGATGGCGATATTGTTTGTCGAGTGCTAGATAGTTGATGATGGTACATTTTCGTATCGTGCGTCCAGTGCGTAGGAGCATGTCCAACAACAACGGAATAAAGGGTGTCGCTGGAGAACTTGAAAGTTGGGTGGTTTTTCGGCTTCCAATGCCTTAGCCTCTTGGCAAATACTTTCACTCTGAGAAACCATTTTGCAACTCCATTTCTTCTCTCGGACCAAGTGCGCGCACATATCTGTCGGCTCCTGGTTTGGTTGTGCATAGCAGAGGATAGACGGAGGAATGGGATAGGGTAGATCCATACCGTTGCACACCAAAGTAAGGGCAGCGGACAACGAGGACAAACGACAGGAGGATGCAAGGTACGTTGAATAAACGAGCGTGCAAGAATATGATGTGTCATCCGGCAAGAACGTAAATTGAGCCCTGTATGATAAGAAAATGATTGAGTAGATCCTAGTGCATGTAGAGGAATGAATTAAGAAATCCATCGACAGGGGTGTTACAATGGTGTGGGATGTCGTGCATTCGACAGAAGTGCAACGTTGTTGAGGACAGTTGGTGTGATGACGATGTGATGACGGGGGGATGCCGCAGTACACGCCTAGCCAGGGAACCGAAAGTAGGCCAGGAAGATGACCATATCGTAGTTCATATTTCCATATCCCCGTTCTCTCTCCCCCCACCCATACCAACGCATAGTCCTCCCCGCACACGGCTCACACTTCGCCCCATCCCCCCCAACCTCTCCGGTAAACCTCTCTCGCGTTGCCGGCCCCTCCTCTCTTCTTCGTCCTCCAGTTCCAAGTCAACTTCTTCCAGCCGCCCAAGGGCTTCTCTGTGCTCAAGTTTGGTGTTATATCGCGAAGAAGATCGCTGATGCTGTCCCGACCGCCGTTGCACATCCTCAACGTCCATATCCCCGCCTCCCCAGTTATACTGGCCGTCCAACCTTGGGGCTCCGTGGTCATTGATACTGTTTGCCTCCACATTTCCACTGTCTCCGTGTACGGTCGCTGCGTTTACGTGGGCATCCTCGGCAGATGGCTGTGGGTCGCCCAACGATTCTCGCAGTGCAGCAAGCTCCCCTTCAAGCACGCGGTTCCGCTCTTCAAGGTCTCGGCCTCTGGAGGCCTGTACGGATACAAGCTGCTGGAGGTAACGGATGTACTCGACGGACTACAGGGAGAGGAGCGGTAAGATAATTGCACGACACGCAGGGTACAGGAAAGAATGCTTGGATATTTAGACTCACCTTCCGCAAAATCATACCCTTATTTGCCTTGATAGTAGTTTGTTCCCCATTTGCAGCGGAAGTGGTGCCGTTCGTCGGTATGGTACCGTTGGCAGACGAGGACAAAGCATGTGCGGCGTTAACGCCACTGTTGCTGCTAGTATGCCCATTTCCCTGAGGATGGCCTTGTAATCCAACATGTCCTGTCGTGATATAGTCACTGAACCAAGCTCTGTTTAAGACGAAACACACCATCTTCGCCATCCTCCGCAGGATCCTTTTTCAAGGCACCCATGTTGACGTTTTCCTCCGGCAAATCTGGGAGGCCATCGACCCCGTCTGCAGGGAGAACGTGCATACCTGCACGTGCGGTCGGGCGTCAGATTGGCAGTACGTAAACGTCGTCATCATCACGAAATTGATTGATCGACAGCGATGAGCGCCCAGTCTGCCACGAGAGAAGAAGACGCACCAGACTCGCATAGTAAATTCATGCCAAATAAATCGTCGCCTATGCTCACCCCGAAGGACGTCCCCGTCGGAGAGGACGTCGTGGGTGTCATCGCGAAGCCAGTGGGAATGACCAAAGGAGCTGAATGTGGACGCAGTGGATTCGGAAACGGCATGAACACATGTGTCCATCCCAATCAGTTAATTTAAAGGATTACGATGCAAGTCGATTCGATGCAGGAAAGGATTCACGTCAGCACATCCAAGAAAGCAACCAGCAAGAAAAAAAAAAAATTAAGCGTACCATCGCACTCAAACAGGACACCGGGAATAAGCCCGGCAAGCTCAGTGATCCGCTCATTGATATTGTCCCGCCTTCGTCTCTCTACAGCATTGTGCGATTCCCGCCGCTTTCTCCTCTTCTCCGATAAATGGCCGTCGCCACCCTCCACTGGCTTCGGACCAGTGCCTACCACTGCAGCCGTTCCATTCACAACGGTGGTTTTATTAGGCGAGGACATTGGATGTGACCCAGAAGCGATGGGGCCGCCGGATAGCATGCCTCCAACACTAGAAGGGAGACTGGATGGATGAACAGAGCCAGACGCACCCAACGGCGTCATGGCGGACATGTTCAAACCGTTTACATTGACGCTCCCACCACCCATTCCCATGCCGTTGAGCGTATCGACATCGGATGGGGAGATGCCCAGACTAGTCGGCGAGGCCGGGCGAGGTGCCGGAACGGAGCTGTAAGTGTAATAAGGGGATGAAGGTGTGGCATATGCTCCGAACTGCGCGTGCACGTGTCCACCGTTTGGAATATGATTTCCATGATGAGACGTGTACCCGAATGAACGGGAGAGACTCTCCGGTGTGGGAAGGCTATATTCACTGCCCTGCATGGCTGCAGCTGCAACGTTGTTAGACTGGGACTGTCCAGGGACGAAGAAGCCACCCATGGCTGCCGAGGCATTGCCGCGGCCAGGGATGACGATGGCATGTGGGTGGGGGCGAGGGGGAGGAGAGGTGCTGCTGACATGGGAGGAGATGGAGCTGGCACGTCTGTCCCTGCGTGCGGCGGCTGTTCTTGCTGGACCCACGGACGGCGCGCGTGATCGAGAACGAGAGCGATGGGACGGCGAGGGGGTGTGTCTGAAGGAGAGGTGGACGGGCGGATCTGGGTGTGGTTCAAAGCGGATCGCGGAGTTGAGGGGGGGGACGGTGCCATTGAAGTGGGTCTGTAGGGGGATGTCAGCCGAGGACGGGTACATGTCAGCGGCAGAGGAGGAGCGGGGGAGAGCAAAGGGGTGGGTGGACGACGAGGGGGGGTGGTGGGGATGGGGATGAGGATGAGGATGGGTTGAGGAGGGAGCGGATATGTCGAATATGTTGTGTCTGTATGCCTCTTCGTAGGTCGGGGAGTCCGAGTGGGTTGAGCGTTCGTGGGAGGACATGTGTGGATGCGAATCGATCAGACTTGCGAGCTCGTCGGCGAGATCGATTGGAGCGGGAGTCGCGTTTTGATGAACATGGTGCTGGGTGGTGGCAGAGGGGAACTTGCGGAAGGGGTCGTGGACATAAGAGAGGTTGTGCTGCATGAAGGGGGCGGAGGGAGTAGCGTCTGGGGGCGGGGACGTCGGGGCGGGGTCGGACGGGGAGTTGGAGGCGTTGCTGTTGGCGGGGGAGGGCAGCTGGAAGCCTTCCTGCCTGACGAGAGGTACTGCAGAGGAAGCGTAGGACATGGTGCGAGCATGCATCCAACAGATATGCGGACTACTTATCGCTGTTTCTCGGTCGCGGAAAGGCAGACAGAAAAAGAAAAAGGTACGCAGGAAAAGAGTCTCTCGTCGTTCGAAGGAGGAGAGAGAGAACACTACTTGTTTCTCTTTTCTTTTCTTTTCTTTTCCTTTTTCTTTCTTTTTTTTCCTCCCCCCCCACCCCCGCGCTGGTTGCCGGCCCAAAAGTATGTCCTGTCTCCGGGGTCTCGCCCCATATGGCAACATGTCCCCCAGCCTCGCTGACTCTATCATATTACGTCATCTCAGGAGGGGTGTCCCGCTAGATCGGCTCGCAGACAAGTCTGGGTCCCCCCTTTCCTCCCTCGCCGCCGACACCCCACTCGGTGCCGATCGCAGCAAGATTCCCCTCCATGCGTACTCTCGCCGTCTCTCCATCAGCTCCATCAGGTCGCCCTATCACAAACTTACATGTACATGTATATATTAAATATATGATATGAAATGTACGGTGTCGCAGGTACCTACATAGTGACGGCCACCAGCCTCCATCTGTCTTGACGCTGCGTCCTGCAGCAGCGACGGTGCCTAGACCCCCTGCACCGCTTCTTATATCCTGTGGGATCGGCCCAGTCGCTGGCGGCCTCCCAGCCAAGCCCATCGACTCGGCTCGACGTGCCAAGAATACCTCCCGTCCCGCCCGTCTGCCACCCCTCCATTTTAAACCTCGCCCGCATTTCATCACCCGCAGCTGGGGGAGGGGTCGAGTCGAGTCAAGTACACAGGCGACGTGAGTATGTATCATCCTGGTTGCCGCTCTCGGCAATGTCATCCGGCGCTGCAGTTAAAGTTACCGTCGTGGTGGGTCTACATACATATGCCAGCAATTTAAATAAAGAAAAGGCCGAAACTTCGCCGACATGACTGTCTCCCTTCAATGGCCCAGGCGTTTTGTGTTCGCTTTGCGGCTATTCTTTCTATCTCTCCCCCATCCTCCTCGGCCTCTCAGGCTCCTCCCTTGCCAAGCGTCCGCTCACCAAACACTCGTTCCTAGATACATAAACTGAGTCCCCTATCGCATGCGCGCTAATCAGAACATCCGGTGGTGCACCGCTGCGCGTCAATCAATCGATGTCGATATCAAGCATACACATATACACACATATACTTCCTCTCTCTTCCTCTCAGCCGCGTTTTCGAGAAAAGCTTACTTTCGGCCGGTCCCTGCCAGTTTGATCCCTCTTCCCTGACTTGTACCGGATCCTGGATTCTGCCCCCTTCCCTCGACCTGTCTCTCCCACGTTGGTACAACCCACACCTTCTATACTCGGTAAGCTCCGATCCTTGGATATCTATTTACCACTAACTCCCTCCACGGTGCGGCCCGATATCCTTGTTGCACCGCGTCTCAATCTTTGCCACCCATCTTTGTCCTTCCTATCTCCATCTCCACCCACATTCTTCTTTGATTCTCCCACTTCTTATGCGTGCATTTTCATTCGTGTGCCACATACCCTCCATGATCATGAGCATGTATGCGTGCATGTCCCACTTATGCCCAAATCTCATCCCACCTGCCCGTCCCGATCCAGTGAAACACAAGTACCCACAGTGAGGGCGTCGTATTATTCAACAAACACCGTCCCTACCACCGCAGTCACCATCTTTCCATAGCTCCAAGTCACAGCAATATGGTATGCGTGCAAGTACTGATGGTGGTGGTGTGTGTGGATACACCCGGCTGTTCGAGCTCCATACAACCTTGCAAAGATCGCCACTTCTTCTCCAGCGTAGCTCATTTCCGGCCGGAGCATGTCATGGTATTTCATGCAGCACGGTTCGGGATGCACTCTCTCCAAACTCGAGAGCCAAGTTGTCGGGCACCGAGATTTCTTTCAGCAACACGCACTGTTCATATCATCTTCATCATCAGTACAAAATCAATTGGCCTTCTTGCATTCGGATGCCAAGTTAGCTAGCGCGTGTACATACGTAACACATGATGATTGGGTATCGACGATTGATGCGCAGTATTTCGAAGACTAATTTACAATTCTACACCAGTGTCTTGCACACTTGAGGGATAGCCACAACTACTGGGGCGCCTCCATATCGGTGTACATTCAAATGTGCAAGGTTTCCCGAAACGCTCTTCTGAATCGACGCTCCCCAGGCTATAGAATTGCTGCGACCCGATCAACTGTGTTAGAAGGGGAATCATGCCTTCTGGGAGTTCAATTACAGATATTTGGAATACGGGCTCTGCTCATGTGTGGTCTGCGTAATATAGCGGTGTTGACAACTCCATTGGCCCCTGAATGCGCATTTCACTTCCCCTATTTCGGCTCTATCGGTGGCGAAAATCTCCGAAAAAGCATTAGTCGTGGTGTGCGAGCCACACCTACTGTTATTTTGCAGCCGTCACAGGGCATACCCTCGCAACGTACGTAAAAGGCGTGATAGGTGGCCTGCCAAGGAACTGAACAAAGCCACTATACCAAGCGGGGAACTACCTGCTTAGTACTACTTCCTGGTGGAGACAATAGCCCGTCGGTCACTAATGGGGAACTGTTCTCACCTTGTACGTACTGCAGGATGATTTGTTGTGCACACTTACTATAATGATAAATACCGTACGGGGATCGCAACGTCGATGACAGCCACCCAGGTATCCAATCTACTGGAGGACAAGTTGAGGCCGGATGAAGAGAAGGTCCGATGGACATATCGGAGAATCCACGTCGCCCGCTGCATTGAGAGCAGCCCAACTGCGAGCAACGGAAAATCACATTCACCGTGAAGCAAGCACAGCCCTCCGGGATACAAATCCGAGCTATGCACATCCGCGGTATGTCCCAGGTGTAGCGCATTAATATTGGCCTGCATGAACAGAGCACTAAGTATAGAAGACCTAATACCCAGCTGGCCTTAGGCGACTCGTTTGGACTTGAGATTGTGCGGACTCTGTGCCACCTCACCGATCAACCAACTCGTATTCGCCTGCGGCCTCTTTCCCTCCACCAGGATGCAGGGGTACTCGCTGCATAGTGATTCATATCCAGCGAAAGCGGAGATTGTGTAACACACCAGACGCCCAGCGTACTGAGAACAGTTCTAAGTAAGGTTCAGGAAGCAATGTAAGGAAGTCACCGAGTGTGTACACCGGTGCAGGACACGGTAATACTAGATTGAAATTGAAAGCCGTTAAATTGGATTACCGCACGGTGAGTTGGGAATTGAACCCCCCTTTGATGATCTGATTTTATTCTAGTGGTGGACGAGCGCCACCGGACGTAGGGATAGCGGCGACGAAGGCAAAGATCTCGGTGGGCTAGTCTGTCTGTATCCGGACCTTCGGGTTCAGCGGGATCGCTATCTGTGCTTGCCAGCCCGGCGTTGTACAGGAAGGTTTGCCAAGATATGTAGCAATATGAATACAAGTGTCCGAGCCCTTGCTAGGGATATGTAATGGTGATATCAAATTCCACTGCGTCGCACGCCCCGACTCTTGAGACATGTACTCATCCACACTGGACTGAGACGATGAATATCAACCGAAAAATAAATAAAAAATTAACCCAGATTGGTCACCGCGACTGGTATACCTGCTATGAATCATTTTGAGTAACGAAATATGACAACACGCACCAAACGACCATCCTTCCCCGCGGTGCTGTTGCTCAAACTCCCTGCACGAAACAGACTGTTCCTCACTATTACTTCCAATACAAGGGACGTGACACAATAATTATCATATAGTCGCTCTAGGGCAAAGATACAACGCTTCACACGAGTCAGCATCAACCAGCTAATTTGGTGCGAGGGAATACCTCGTCCAGGCCGTCCTTCTATCGTATATCTAACACTGAACCCCTCACGAGTCCTATCCGAGCAGCAAGTCTCCGCGCTTGGCGAGCTTCCACGATTCTCGAACGCACGAGGGCAGTAGCAAGCGCGACCGCGGAAAAAATAAGGTTGCACGCTAGAAATTCGTAGAAATCGTCACGCTCTCGTGCGGGTATCCGACCGCAAGATTGCCAAGCGGGTGTCTCTCCCTTGTTAGGGCCTTGGGCGGGTATCGAGGGTGGATGTAGGTCTGGATTGGGGGAGCAGTGCATAAGACGGCGATTGCCAAATGGTTGGCAGAAAGGTTCATGGAGCTAGATAGAAGTCAGACACTGGAGGATCTGATTTGATTCTACTGACAGCATCTTCTGGACATGGTTCACATGCACCGAAGGGGGTGCAGACCAAGGTCGGCTGGGGTTGCACGGACGTAGCTGCCAGAACAAGTTGGAAGAACAAAATCATAATCCTATAGAAAGGGCTTAGACGGCGGTGGACCAAGCTGTAATGCAGGACGTACATGAGTTTAATCATCGTCATACCCGCCGTCGGTGACAGTGACGAGGACAGTGTTCATGAGGATAGGCGTGGGAATCCAAAGGACCACCTGTGCTCGCTATTGAAACACGAAAAGATTAGGATACTTGGAAGTTATTCGGGCCTCTGATCCACACCGTCGTACCTAACCACTACGTTCTAACAGACATGTCTCGACGCGCTGCAGCTATCGAAGAATTCAACGACGACACCGACCTCCCACTGCCATCCCGTCCTCTTCTCAGTGCGAGTGCCCATGGCCCTATTCTAGAAGAGATTACCGCATCAGACGAAGAAGACAGCTCGGTTGAAGATGACGAGGGGGCCACAGCTCCAGGACCTGCGTCGTCTTTTAGGCCAGCTCCCCCTGTAACCGACCCATTGCTGTCCAACACGATCACGGATATCACACCTTACAAGCAGTACGTTTTCTTCACCGTAGCGCGAGTGTTCCGCCACGGAGGATAACACGGTCTACCTCCCAGTTGGACATGTGTATATCCGATATACATAGACGCCAAGCGTCCATATGGAACTGGTGAACGTAGGATTACGCGGGAAAAAAGCGTATGGTGGCCCCTCAGTAAGGATATTGCAGACGCAACGAATCGCCTCGGGCTAGGCACGATTCATGAGGTCAACAAGGTGCACCCACGGGACTGGGAGAACCCTGGGCGCGTGCGCGTTCAGTGGAAGAAGGATGGCAGACCGATAAATAGCGCTATTAAAACCAGTATGTCGACGAGCTGTCTCTCCCTCGTCGTCACACGTTATTCATTTCTTCGCCTTGCTCCGCGGTACTAACACAGAGCGACAATTGTTGGAGATGATCTCGTTACAGATCCAGCGGATCAAACCTGACAATATCCCACGTCCGCCGTATGCCATGCTGTCGTCATCGACTACTCCAGCTGTACAGCCGATTAAGACTATCTCCAACAAGGGAAAGCAGCCAGCCAAATCCAAGGTAGGTAATACTGCGCCGCTGCAACCCCAGAAGACCAGCATGCAGCGCCTGCCAGTGCCCCCGGAACCTCATCCACCATTGGCGAATAGGTTGTCGCCATATTCGCCTATACTACCGACAGGAGTTTTGATCGAGACAGTGAAAGCTGGTATGAACGCGCAGGATCAGGGTGCTGGTCCTGGGATGACAGGTGGGGGGATGCAGAAGGGTAAACGGAAAGTGATCAGAGTCAGAGGATGAAGATAACATCTTTGTACTTGGATGACCAGCAAACACCATCGTGCATCTGTAGAAAATCTATACTAATACTTATCACAAGACCTGATGTAGTCAATAAGCGCAAACACGGTTTTCGGCCATGGCTCCTCATCATAACACCTCAGAGTCAGATTCGGATGACGACTCTGACTATGTGCCTCCAGCAAAGGGTACTCTACTACGTCTCCACTCGACGGTCTGTGGCTGCTTCTTACTAATATATTCTTTCAACCAGATGCCGAGAATTCAGGAGATGAATATGACGACGTAGTTCAGAAACCAGTAGTCGAGGAGCCCTTTCGGAAGGATACTGTTCAGAAGAAGTGTGGCTTATTACTACCAACCTTCTGCAGAAATCTAACTACACCAGGGAGCGCGAAGCGTTATGGGCCGCCTTCCAGGCTTCAGTGGCCACCCCAACATCCCCAAAAGAGCAGTTGCCTGTACAACTCGTGAAAGTTGAAAAGCGGTACCTATTTGCCGGGAAACATGTGACGTGGGTGTCTTCCTATTTTATTTGTGAAAGTCTGGGCGTTCATGGGTGTCCAGAGACGTTGTTGAAGTCCCAGCAGATTCGGAAGACGCCAAGAAGTGGCCATTGTGGCGCCCCCCAGAACAACAGTCGTTGCAACTCGAGCAAGCGCAGATAGGCACCCTTGAACAACAGGCTGAATCGTTGCCGCCTGCCCTAGACACTATTTCCACAGCTCCGGCTGCTGCGAGGCGACTCGGTCCCCGAAGACCTCGCACCACGCTTCCGTCCCTCCCGACTCCGGGGTCTTCCAAAGCAAAAAAGATCACTACGTTGGACAAGTCTGCGATGGACTGGAGAGCCCACGTCACGTCGCAAGGAACCGAGGTTCAGGACGAGCTTATCGTAAATCGGCGCGGAGGTGGTTATCTTGAGAAGGTTGACTTCTTGCAGAGAGTAGAAGATAGGAGGCAAGATGTGCTAGAGGCCAGCAAATCAAACAAACGGAGGAAGTTATAGTTTGTGGATGTTGTCCATTCCATACATAGTCTGATAATGTACACTACCTGACAATCCGTATGAGCATTCTGCAGACAGGCTGTAATCAGAGCAATCTGGTTTTCAAGGCCCTTATTTAAATCGATGTGTCCAGCTGAATGTAGTCGGGTTGTCATACTGCAAAAGTGATTCACCAGTAGATGTCAAACACCATGTGTTGGCATAGTCTTTGAACTGATACAGTGGAACCCATGTGCAACCACCAAAAATAGCCCTTACATTTACAATTTACTCATTTCCCACAAAATTTTTGAGAGGAATATCCTATGTTAAGTCCATGGCAGTCACATGACAAATAGTAGATAGCCACAGTACTTAGGAGACACTCAGGAGGTACATAAGAGTAGATAGATAATTGGAAATATTCTAGCAGAAAGAAGGGAGTCCTCAACACCTACCATCTCCATCCCACAGCAGTCCAATCCTCCATCTGTATGATGTGACCTCACCCACATCTCTGTGCCACTGCCATATCTGTCAATCACCTGACAGAACCTTGACATCCTATGCTTTGACAATATTATTGTGAACCCCTCTCAACAAGATGGTTACATATTATATAGTGCCATTGCATTTACATGCATCAAATAGGAAAAGTGTTAGCAGTGCTACATATATTTGACTAACCACTAAACATTTTAATTTCCTACAATCACCTCTGCAATTTAACTATTTGAGTTTCTACACTATCATGGCATTGTTTCAAGATAGATGTTTCATTCAGAAAAAAATGTGTTGCAGTATGAATTATATTACTGATTATGTCACATAAGAATTTCATCTGGTGTAGAATGAGTGGATGGTATCTGTACATGATACCTACTCTGTGAGTAACAATTTGAAGTACTTTTTTGTTTGCTACTATTAAAGAGGATGAAGCCACAACAAGACTAATTATTGCTACAAAATCATGCAATGTAATTTACACTGGAAGCAGTTTAATAACATGCAAGTAACATTGAACTTAGAGATATTATGTAAAATTCCTTTGTCTTTTCTATGTTTTATTCATGTTCCTTTCATTTTTTCTTGTCAAACCTTCAAATTTGTTTCCAGTGTCAGTATTTCATTGGCTGGTAATAGACTGCAAGCATAGAAAGTGTAGAATGATGGTGGAATGTAGTGCTAACCTGTAGGACAATCTCAGTAGTGAATGAGCCATGGAGGGAATTACTAGTGTCATACATGTACATGTTATAGAGTGATGTATGTATGCTTTGTGAAGGTTCTGTCAGATAGCTGACAGATATGGCATCAGTAGCACAGGGATACAGTGGCTCAAAAAACTGTCTGTGTCACAAACCAGAAACTCTGGATGATCTCCAGAGCAGAGGAGGGTTAGGAGATGGCAGAGGAGCCAGGACAAGACAGGACGATCAAGACAAGAGCTCTTAGCCTCAGTGACAGATCATGCACTGTGCCCTTATGCAGGTTGGAACCCAGGTGAAGACATAACAGAGCAAGAGAATGAGCTCCACCAGAGGGAGAGGTAGTAAGGACTTCATAGTAGAGAGGGAGGTGGGAGGCAAGTCCTTACTTGGGCTAAGCCCAGGAGCAAGTCAGATGGAGATGAGATTGCACAGAGCCAGGTAGAGTAGTTGATATTCAAACTAGAGATTACAGACACATATGGAAGGACTTAAATACTGAGAAGCAGAGGACTTCCAAAAAAGGAAACTAAGGAACAAAGACAAAACAAAACTGTGGATCTGAGATGAAACAGAGCATACCACATGTACAATAAATTTTCCTAGAACTGAGACAAAAGAAAGAGGAACAGGCTACAAAGTTTTCTTACATATGTCAACAATTTTCAAGGGGCACAGTCAGGGAAAGAAGTCAAAGGACTGACACTAATAAAGCCAAAAGGGTCCAAAGGACATAAGCAGAATCACTAAACATCAGAAAAGCAGAAAAGAATGGAGGAATGGAACAAAGCAGAAGACAATGGAGGAATACAGGAATGGAAGGAAGGGGAATATGAAGGAGGGATGAACATGGAGACAAAGGGACAACCACAGACCAGGAGGGTTGAGGAGCATGCACTCAGACCACACAAGAGTACAGCAATAACCCTTCTGCAAAGTGACCAGAGGTGCAGGGATGACAAAGGAGGACCTAGGAGATCTTGGCCTTCAGAGCACTGACTTGGAGGAGCACTAAGGCCACTTGGAGAGCT
>JADGIP010000269.1:0-24455 GCA_016618355.2 Astraeus odoratus | reverse complement strand
GTCCATCATGGGTACTACCCGAGTGGATGGATAGCAGTACACGAGGGTGCCCATCTACACGAGCCGCGGTCACCCATCGTGGCCATCATTAAACTTTCTTGGCAAGGATGCATTGTACTTTTAATTTTGTGTTTTGGATGCGCTGTATCGGTGCTTCTGCTGGCCTGTCATACTAGCTGTAGCGAGATAGGACGATGGTCCATATGCACCACACCACATCGCCGCACCCCGCATTAGGAAAGTCCACAAAATTATTGCCCAACTCATCCGGCGGACACGTCTTCCAAGTGCCTATACAGCCTCCCATTCGACACCAATTCGTCAGCAAAAGGGAATCATGAGCGTTCTAAGACCGTTCTCCGCCACGGACATGTTCAAATTCAACAATATGTACGTCCAAATCGATTCCCGATCAAAAAACCGTCTGTTCTTCGCTCACCCCCCCAAAGCAATCTGGACATTTGGACAGAGACGGTGCGTTCTGACGCTAAGCATCGCTCCCTGCAGATGAAAGCTGATGCACGTTCTTAGTACGGCATCAGCTTTTATCTCGACTATCTAGCTCGCTGGCCGGACTTGTGTTATGTCCAGGAGGCTCCGAGTGGCCGCATGATGGGCTACAGTGCGTGTCTCCGCGCTCCTCCTATGGGAGTATAGTATACGATTCGAACACACACTCTATTCATAGTACTAGGCAAGGCGGAGGGCGCCTCCACCGAATGGCACGGTCATATCACTGCACTCACGGTCGCTCCCGAGTATCGCCGCCTTTCGCTTGCCCGCAATATGGTCGCCCGTCTTGAACTCGTGTCGGATCAACACTACAAAGGGTTCTTCGTGGACCTGTACGTAAGATGCAACAATGCGCTCGCAATATCTATGTATGAAGGCTTCGGCTATTCCGTCTTCCGGAGGGTCAGGGAGTACTACGGTAGCCTGGGCGTAGGCAAGGGTGGGCGAGATGAAGAGGATGCGTTTGGTGAGCACGTGTCGTTCGTTCTGCTCGCTTCGATACTCATCTTGTCTCCACCAGACATGCGGAAGCCTCTCTCGCGAGACCCCCTACGGCGCTCCGTGCGGTCCAATGGGCGTGAAATCATCGTCAGCGCAACTAGTGTATCATGACCTCCTCTCCTTAGACACATCAGCTGTGCTTTCATGTAGCCTACTTGTTTCCACTCCCACTCCTTCATCACTCACGCAACTCCACCGTTTCACACCTGTCCGTAAACGACGGCCAGCACTATTATCTATATACTCAACGGCGGCGGATCATCAGGACCCAGAGCTGCCACTTCCTCTTCATAAAACTTGGTGAGGGCCACCTCATTACCACAAAGCTCCTCCAGCCTCGTCCGCACGTCTTCGGCTGCAGTGGCCGGTCTAAAGTCCCTGCTTTTGAGTGCTGTGCCCATCCTCCCACCACCCATGAGGCGATTTGTTAGAAAGAGGAACCCTTTCGAATCTTCTAAGACCTGCACGAAGGCTACCCCTGATCGGTGCACGAACTGTGAGTACTTGAAAGGGACGCGGCGATAGGAGTACACCACGTCCACATCGCGAGGGTACATATTCGTTGCCTCGATGTCGATGATGAACCCGAATCGTTTGAGAAGCGCATACTCGAAGTAGTTCGTCGTCTGCGTACCCTCGGGCACCCTCTTGTCCAGATCCGGAACGACAGGGGGTGGAACTGCGAGCCGAATGGGGAAGCACGACTGGAATGGGTTGCAGTCCCTTATATCACTGATTTCCGTCACATACGCCTCTATGAGCTTGAGGCCATACTTTTCAATCGTCCTACCCCACTGACGGAGCATATCATCAATACATCGAGCCGTGGATCCGATCCATTGCAGCTCGAAATGGAACACTGTCCCCGGGTTCTGGATGATGTCATGGTGCAGTATAACTGACTCCGCTTGGTCGCTTTTCTGAATGGCACAAAACGAGGATCTCATATCAGCAAGTGCTAGACGTGACTGCGTGCCAGATAGGGACTACCTTGGTCAAGTCGGCATCAATGGTCATGCTTTGCGTCAGAATGAGTCGCCTCCTGTTTCGCTTGGGACTGACACCGTTTGGCCTGTTCTGGCCAGACAGGTAGCCCCTTCCGGAGTAATTATCATCATTGAGGGAGTGGCGAGGCTTGTTGAACCACCCTCCCCTTGGGGTACTGACCGTTGCATACTCTCCGGTTAACCGATAGAAATAGTGCCTGATCCAATGGAAACGTAACGTTAACTGTTGGCCATACCCATCAGCCGACTCACCCATCCAGGAACCCATGCCGCCCTGTGCAATGGGTGAATAGACCCTGTTCGAGAAGCTTCATCCCCCACTCTGTGCCTTGCTCCCTTGATGAGACGTCTCTAAACTCGCGAACCAGCCACGATACGAAGTCAAAGCCCGTAAACGAATCAGGGTAACTGGTCCGGTGCCATTTGTGTAGCTTGATAGGCACCCCATCTTCGTCCCGCATGGCCTTGGCAATCGCAGCTAGCGCCATATCGGCTATCTCCTTCTCGCTCTTCATTTTTTTCTTTAGCGGACCCGCTGCATGTATCTCGTCTAGTTGCGCCATCAGCGATTCATCTATGACAGATTGCACGGGTCCCAGTGTGGTTGGCAAAAACCGGACGGGTGGTATTTGCTGACTGCGTTCGTCCGGGGACTGCCAACGTGCCTTGGTGAACATCTCTGCGAGCTTGTCGATACCCATCAGATGGATTTCCTCCTCATCTAACCTTTCACCAGATGGTCCAGCATTCAGCTGAGGTGGATCCGCAGAGGGGATAACGACGAATCTCGTACGCCAGTACCGTAGGGATTCATTGAATTGGTGTTCATATCCTGCAACCAACATGTCCAACCTTGGGAACATCAGACAGATTCCTCAGTACAGTGCCCGTCCTCACCTGTTCCACCCATAGTTCTCCAAACCGTGAGATACGAACTTGGTTTTGAGCTCCGTGTACCCAATACCCAACTTGGGCCAAATCAAGCACGCATAATCGAATGGCTGAGAAGGCGGCATCCTCCTCACATATCGCCGCACTTGGATCGCTTCCCCGGTGTACGACAGCCGGTGAATTTCGTTGCTCATGCTCAGATACACCGGGTCATTGGCAGATCGCAGCACCTCAGCTGCACCACCTGGCTTAGGCGTCGAGTCTTCCTCCCCTAAGAAGGATTTAGAGGTTCTCAGGGTTCTCGATTTTCCATCGGGTGCGGTTGACTTGTGTGGGCGGATGACAAACTGGAAACCTTGCGCCAGTCGGACGGCAACCATTCCGCGCATGACGACCAGCGCCCATGCCCGACGCACGTCGTCCGTAGTCCCATGTACACTGGGTGGTTTGACGAGAAACGAGCGCATCTCCATGGGGTCCACCACAAAATCGTATGAGAACACGTCATAAGAAGACTCAAGTTCTATATTGCTAGGAAAGTGTTCCACGGTGAGAGGGAGACAGCTGGGTGTCACCATCGAATCCCATTTAATCTCGTGTTTGTATACGGGAATCGGGAAAATATGTTGCCAACGACTAGCAAGTGAAGATTGGGCATAAGAAACGACCGATTGAGGACGGGATGGATTGGTACGCGAGCTCGAGGACAGAGAGGATGAAAGGGGGGCATTGAAAGAAGCGAACGTTGTACTGCGGCGCTTCCCGGACATAACTTCGTCACGAGGAGAAGTGCCAAGTGGTGAATGTCGGGTGAATGATCCACGGTGTGGTAATGGAGAGTCTTCGTCATATGTACGACTGAAGGTAGAGCGACCAGAGGCGGAATGCAAGATAGCCATGGGCTGAGGGGAGCGCGAAATAGACGCAGAAGGCGCCACTGGAATAGTGGAAGCGATTGGGATACGGATAGAAGGTGTGGGTGTCACGAGGGTATTGTTTGGAAGGGATGCTGTCGGGGTCGGCGTTTGCGGCTCATTGGAGCCGCTTCTGAAAGGGTTATAGAACCAAGACGTAGCGATCTTTGCTAGGCGGGATTGAGCTGTGGCTTGGGTGTCCTCTTCGGTAACAGGAGTCGTCGAAACTTCTACGGGAGTGGAACGCGAAGAAGATCTTACAGACCTCATCGAGGATTGTGAAGGTGATGAGCTAAGGCCGGTAATCGAGGGAATTGGGCCGTCATTCCCCTCTGGGGGAAGGTCCATAAAAATCCGCCGAGGACTTTCCTCGATAGGCGGGATGCGGTTCGAAGCGACGGAAACACGCTGCGACGCCATACTCCTTCTCTCGTTTATAGATGAAGAGCGGAAGGTGGGTGTCACGAGTGTCCCACTTGAACTTGAAGCATAGGACGCTCGATTGTTCTGAACCGGCCGTGGTATCTCCTTCGAAGCGAATACATCCATGTCAGCTTGGTCTGCTTCAACGGCGGTCGGAGCTCTGTCTTCTGTCAGGGTCTCTCGGGGAGGGGTAGACAATGGATCCCGTATTTCTGGAAGGAAAGGTACTTCGATAGTCGGGAGGACATCGTGCTCCAAGAGGCCCAACATTTGTATCTCATGCATCTTGGCTCTAGCGATAAACCTACACACGATATTCTGTTTGAAGTGTATTCCATGAGGGGTACTGCGGCCTACCTGTCCCTCCGGAAAGGAAGATCCATTTGCTTATCCCAGAAAGTGACTCCGATCCAAAATGGCTCCCACCAGAAGGTCACTTTCTCTCTTCTAGTTGCATCATTGGGTACGTCGTCTCCTCCCCAGAGAGGGTCGGCAGCACGGCTACCGTTTTTCCCGTCTTTATCAACCTTGGGCTCGTAGCCGCGAAAGCTGAAGATGGGACTCTGGTGCAAGGGCCGCTTCGCAAGGGAGACAAGGTCAAGCCCGAAGCCGTGATCGAGCATCCGAGTTGTCGTCAAACGAAGAAGCTGCTTAGACACTCTGAAGTAACCCGTTCCCGGAGTGATGAGGATCGTCGCTGCCCCGGTTAAAGATAGAGATCGATCGATATAGTGAGTTTCATTAGAGTTCAAAGTAAGGTTGAGCGCTTCGAGAATGGGACCATCATGAGCAGGTGATATTCGCCCGACCAAACGCGCCTGATCTGGTGTAGTAGATTCTATATTTGCTTGATGGTAATGATGAGCTAAGAGAATATCCCGCTGGAATGCCCAGAACGAGACTTTGAGATCGACTAGGGTGGGTTTCCAGTCAGCGATGACCTCGAGGTCTGTTATTACCTTGTAGAAGTCTTTGTACCACCTGTCGTCTTCGTCGCGAAGGAGGGGGCCGGCTGCGTACTCGAGTTCAGGGGTATCGTAGAAGACCCTTGATACCAACACAATGGTGACGGTATGATTCGTCCCAGCTTCTCGCCAGCTGGAAAATAAGGCTGGGAGAAAGGAGTGGATTATCTTTTCGTTGTAGCGTTCTCCATCGCCTGCAAACTCCCATAGTTCCTGGCAGACCTGAATGAATATGGTCACCTTGGCAGATAAGGTCCTGTATATCGCTTTGGTCTTTGGAGTCACATAGCCAGCTGAAGTCTATATCCACTGAATTAGGGCCGCGTGCTACGTGGAATGGATTATAGCCCTCACCTTCTTCCCGCCTATATAGATGCTCTGAACTTTCGCAGCGATAACGCCAATGAACGATATCTCTTGCTCCACGAAAACACATTGCCCAACGAGATGCTCTCCAAGTCTCCACATATCATTTCTGCCTAGATATTGGTCCTGAAAAGTGAACTCGATGTAATTCGCAGAGTACTCCTCCTTGTCGACCTAGTAGGGGAATCAGGTGCGCAACGAAGGGTGACTCTTGTGGGAGCGTACTTTGGTTACAGTAACTTCAGTGTTGTTCTTCAAGCAAAATACATCAGCGGCATTCCTAGGTAGCGAGATCTGAGGCAAGAATTATGAATTACGCCCAGAGCGTATATAAAAGGCTGGAACCTGCAAAGTTGGTTTGGAGCACCCTTCGTCCTTCGGCACAGTAAACAAGTAGCCAGAAGACTCGGCGGACTGCAGCGCCGTTACGCGTAAGACATCACCCTCCACGACGCCCGGCCACCAAGATTGGTTGAAGATAGCCTTGGGAGACTCCTTTGGATCATGTACCCAGGAATTGAGGACTTTGAAATCTCCAAGCTTGAGGGCTGCGGGAGGGGAGTTCCCGATACTCATGGATTGGACGGTATTAGATCTCCTTCGACCATATTGCGATACTTGTGATTCTGCACGGACCGTGGTCATCACATTGAGTTGAGCGGACGAACGGCATCAGTATGTCTGCGTTCTGGGCACCCCCACTTCGAAGGTCGGTCACGTGAACTCAATAAAATGACCAGATTTCCGTGTCATGAAATGTTAATTTTACCAGTGCAACAGTTCGAGTATCTCCGGGACTTGGAGACGTCACCTTGGCTCGCCCAAGGGATTTCTCCTGTCGTTGTAACAAAACCGAACATCTGTACTGCTTTCTTGAGGCCGAGCAGTGATTTGACATCTCCTGGCTCGATATTCCATTCTTTCGAAATTACCTTCTTTTCTCTTGTCATTGACCATCAGCATGTCCATCCACTTAAACCCCGTATTCACAGGCCCAGCCATGTCGCCGGAACCTTCCCCGTCTGATGCATACGACACTGCCTGTTTCGACTCTAACCGGAACGTCGCCCCGTCCGACGCCCATACACCAGATGCCACAGTCCTGCATCCTTCCTGTCTCCCAGCCAGCAACTCCCAACGGCCCTCATGCTCATCACCAAGACCCCAGCCTGCCATCAGATTTGCACCGTTACCGAAGATAGATCCTAGCCGGAAACGGTCAGTACCACCTCTCGGTGTTCCGGCGCGTTCGCGCCGTAAACGCATGCCGCAGGAGGGAGGGTCGCTACTGTGGGCCGTCGACCCCGTGCCAGAGGAGACGGTCGAGGACCCGATCCTTGTTCTCGGGAGGTTGGTCAAGAAGGCAGGTGTAAAGATGTGGCAGACGGTGAGAAAGAGGAGTGTGATAGTGTCACCGCAAGAGAAGGACTGTTTTTGTGGATGGGACGTGATCGACATCAAGGCCGACGGGCATTCGGTGAACCCCCCGGCCGAGGAAATGTCGGCAGGGGACACGGAAGAGGACGAATCGGGAGTCTGCAATGACGAAGAGAAGCGGTTGCAGAGAGCGACGTGGACAGCCGAGCGCGGGGCGCTTCCGGTCAAACCACTTCAATTACGGAGAAGTACAGGAGATCTGTCAACCTTCTCCAGGACCTCTTCGTGAAGCCGTGCTCGTAAGTTCTTCCTCGTTTGGTTGCTGAAGGAAGGTTGACGAAGAGGGGATCTATCTATCCATAGTGGGCATCGTCCTTGGCATGCTTGGATTCGTTCGAGATTGTTTGTTGTTCCCCATTCGATTCACATTTCCGCCAGCTAAACATGTACTCTGAACGAGCACATACCTACATATACGATACATACGCACATAGTCTTGGATACACTTACGGTACGATCACAACAGTGAGCTAAGGTTGGACTTGCCTAGACCGACGATGCGGCACAGCCTCCTAACGCCTCGGAGGGAGGAGCTACTATGTCCGAAAGAGGTAGACGTGCCTCATCGGGGACCTGACCAGCTGCGCGCATGCCAGTCCATGCGGTCGCGCTTATTGCTCTCCCGGTGCTTCCACTTTCTTTTCTATTTTTTTTTCTTTCATTTCTCTCTCCACTGTCGTTTCCTCGACTTCTTTCCGTGCCTACATCCTTCATCTCCGCAGACCACTCCGGCCACAGCTCAGCACCCCGCCATGGCCTGTGCCTCCACCCCGACAGCGACGGAATATGCCACAGTCACCTCGTATTCGACGACTACCTTCTACTCCACCGTCTCCTCCTCCCCGTCCTTCCAGCCGGTGACAACCGTCGTCCAGGAGTCGTGTGTCGCCTCGGGAACGGTTGGTTCTAGCGTGGCATGCATATCCAGCGTCACGCAGGTCACCACGATAGGCAGTAAGTCCATCCACATTATTTAATGCCCCTCGGACGGCATACAGTGATCAAATGAAGCTGGATGCTGAGAGTTATGCTTCGGACACCATGCTGGCGTTTATTCAGGGCGCTGACGCGACCCTTTGTCTAGCTACCGTTTATAACTACGACCAAGTTGCGGTGACTTCGACCGTCCCGGTGGTGGTCACCACGCCTACCAAGACCCTTTATGCTACCGACTGCTCCGATGGTGGATCACAATCTAATCAGGACTCGACGACCCCTTCGCCTACTCAAGTGACCACGTCGTTTCTAGTGGAATCTACACCAGCTCCGTCCACAATGGTTATGGAGTCTTCCGCCACCCTTTCGGATGGGTCTGTCGTCGAAACGGTCGTGACGTTGGTTACGACGTTACCTGCCACCGAGGTATACCAGACCTCCATCGTCCCAAATCCGAGCGCCGCTTCTCATGGGTCAGGGGTGAATGCGACCCCCATAATAGCGGGTGCTCTTGGCGGATTTTTCGGCCTACTGCTGATCGTTGGATTGATCCGATGGCTCATGTAAGACTATCTCATCTTCCCTTGACCGTCTATGGTTACTCACGGTGGCTGTCTACAGACGTCGGCGTCGATACTCCTGGGACGATATCTTCGATAAGGATGATGCCCACGGTGGTTATGAAATCCCTCCCATTCCTGTTCGGCGTCAGCGTCACCATGACCAACTTGATTTGAGTGCTGAACCGAAGCCATACCAATATGGACTCGTTGGACATGTTGTCCCTCCTGCGGGCTCAGGTTCACCACCAAGATCTCCACGCACGTCTGTGGCGCTCAGTCATCCTTCGGCGGTTGTTCGGCACAGCCGCAACACTTCGACGTCCAGTGGGGCTGTCCTTCAACCTAGCCTTGGATATGCGTCTAGGCCGTCCACCTCTGGGTCTATGCAGTTGGCACAGGTCCAAGGCCAACCTACCCCGAGACTTGTGAAGACGAGTATGACGTCGAGAGTTTCTCACCACTCTAAAAACAGTTCTGCACCCCTGATTGATGTCGAGTCTCATATACATGCATCGTCAAGTGGTTGCCAAAGTCCACCGGCTGATGCCGCAAGAGGTTCGGTGGCATCAGAACGCTCTGGGTCCCCTATTTCAGTCATCGATAGACGGGTCCTGCAGGTCATTAACGACAGCCCCTCTTCCCCACCAAGTAGTGGATTGCCTGGTGCAAAGACGCAGGCATCTACGAACAGTTCTGGGAATGTAATCATGCACACGGACGGAGGAAGAGTGATAGAAGGCCCCAGCAGTGAGCCTCCTGCCTATTCCCTTTGACTGTAGTTGCGGTCCCGTCGCGACAATCAACACGAACTCTGACGATTAATAATTTGGGATGCTCGCTACATTACTAGACATGGGACTTTGTCGGTCTATTTTCCGCCCTTGGTTCGCACATGGCATTTTCCAACACTTCATTCACTGCATTCTGTACTTTATGGACATTGCCTGTATACCGAAATATTACTGAAGTGGTACCTCTACTGTAGACGTCGTTTGCGTCATGAATGTGGCGTTATGTATGGCAATAGTGATGACTCAGCAGGTCGATTTGAATCTCCGCATGGCGTCCGCGGTGATTTGCTTCCGATGCCAGAAGGGGTAATTGCCGGAAGTCCATTGTCTGCCAGAGGGCTTTTGTCTGCGTCGCCAGGTTATCTAAGGAAGAGAACAATAGGTTTTGCCCATGAATAGCCCCCATGGCATCCATCTATAAAGGACGGGTCCTTACAAGGATCCCATACACTTTATTTCACTCGCCGGCTCCCTTTTTATTTCTCTTCTAGCCATCTTCAAATTCTTCCATCCGGTGCTGGGTCACCTCATCGTTCAGTCCTTCAAGATCTCCTTACGCTTGCTCTCCTTTAAACAACCCAAGTCCTTTTAGCCGTTAGGAATCTTTCCTTTTATCTGCGATGCCAACCATCAGAACCTGTGAGTAACTTGCCCAGTCTCCTTCTCTTTCGTGGCCTAATCACCAGGTAGACATTTTCTTTGGCCTCAACGCTGTCCGCGTGTTGAGCATTGTATCTCTACTTCTCGTTTTTGCTAGCAGCATATTTGTCATGGTCAAGGATATTGAAGCTGTCAACTCTTTTGAGGCCGCCAAACAAAGTGGCAATGTCACGAGCGAAGACCTGGTCAACTGTGACTACATCGAGTGAGCATTATTGCTTCTCCATTTCAGCTCGCAGTGAGCTCATTCCTCTCTAGGAACAGTACCGTACCCAATCAATTAGGCGGTGTCTTCTGGGCCATCGTTAACCGCCTCCTTATCATTTTCCAAGTAATAATCTTGATCATGTCCGAAGTCGGGTGGCCTGCTACTTTCTTTGACCGTTTTTTCCCTGTCCTTGGCACAGACTTCGGTCTTGGTGCTCTCGGTATCTTCCAAGGACTGTGAGTGTCGATTCGTTTTTGTGCTTTGTTCGTCTATTCACGACGTGTTCTCAGCATTGGTGCCGCCGTTCTCTCCCAACATGTGGATGATTTTACGTTTGTTGCCGCGTTTTTCCTGTTTGTTTTGGGCTGCATAAACATGCTCCTTGGCCTCATCTTCCGGGAGTCTGCAAAGGACAGACGTTCCATCACCGCATGGCGCAACGAGGACAGGAACGTCCTGCCCACCCATTCGAGTGTTGCCAACCTCAACCGATCTGCTACTGCTAGTTCGGCACAGTCGTCCATGTCTTCGACCGTTTACGATGAGAAGGCCCGCGATCTTGCTGAATTTGGTGCCGCCCGCGGTCGTGCTGGTTACGGCTTCGGACGCCAGGGTGAAAAAGCGGCAGCAATGAAAGGTTCGTCGATGTTCATATCAAGGATCACTGCCACCTTGTGACTCATACTATTGTTAGGTTTCCTCATTTCGAAGCCAATCGAGTCCCTGCCACGTTATGCCGCTCGTCCGACTAGTGCGCCTTCAGTCTCATCGCGCTCTCCATCGCCTCAGCCGCGCTTTGCCTCAAGCAATACTGCGATCTGATGATGTTAAACGATTGTGGACAGTTACGATGGACATATGATCACAGACTCTGTAGATATGTGCCGTAAGCAGCTCAAATGAGTAACTAACGCCGCACCGTCCCCGCTCATATATATACTTACCGTACATCTCCTTGTATTTCGTCTTTGTGTAGCTGTAGCTTTGATGATGGCGTTGTTTATCCAATCCAGTTTTCCTGTATAATGCATGAGAGTGAGATGTCTGACCTCTGCTGATGCTGTATAGATGACTTCATGCACTGGAAACAAAATTCAATGTTTGACCAGAAAACATGAATGGAACATGAATAAAACATGGAAAGAACAAACCAATTTATATAACATAGTATCTCTTCATTCAATGTTTTCCGGAAAAACTGCTTCCAGTGTCAGCTACTGATTTTGTGCTAATCTTAGGTATACATCACTGAAGTCAGGGACTATGACTTTCTCGTCGACTCTAACACCACAGCAATCAGACACGAGTCAGCCGATACCACACCGTACATCCACAGTACACAAAATAATCACTATATACTATTCGAATAATAGAAACGTCGACATATACATGCAACTGCTAACCTGTACATATGTGCAGGGATAATATCCATGCCAACGCGCTTGTTCACTCTTTACTGACTCTGCGCCTGTTCCAATGTGAATGAACCATGAGTGGTAGCGCCACTTATTACTCACTTTTTCGGCTTGAATTCTGGGCTGTACATCTGGAAGAATTCGGGAAGGTCCGTCGGAACCTCGCCCGTGACCGGCTGGAAGGCGAGTGTACTGACATAGTTAGTTTTACCCTCTCTCACAAGGGAATAATACTCGAGGAGATACTGCTTCTCGGCCTCGGACGCGTCCGTGTCAGCGTCAAGAAGCTGCTTAGCTTCGGTGCTGAATCAAGGCCGTAAGTGGTGTCCTGGATGCCACCTTTGGACTCACTCCGAGATGTCGCTGAACTCCAAGCTAAGGCCAGCCTTGGTGGCGACATCGGCAAGCTCAGGTCCATTTACCATCCTGTAGTCGAAGGACGTCAAGTATCTCCGGCGATACGGTCATAGGAAGTAGCATACATGGGACCAGTCAAAACAATTAGCTGGCCGCGGACCCTATCATCAAGACCCTTGGGGCCCTCGCTAATAAGGATGTGCGCAGCGAGCTTGGCTACATCACCCAAGGCAACTGGCGCGAAAGAGTGTATTTCACCAATTGGAAGACGGAGCCTTCCACTCTTTTGAGCATCTTTGTTGTACAGCAGGAGGTTCTCGGCGTAGAACGCGGGACTGGGAACAAAAACATGAGGCAAAGGTCGGAGCAATACATACTTATGCGTACCGAATGATGCATTGGCTGGTGGCTGCTGTCGTATCCGCATGGTACCTTAATTGGAGGTGCTCGTGCTCAATTTTGACAAACTCTCGAAGATGGGGTTGCTTATTCTCCTCCGCGAGATCGGCACCAGCAGAACTAAGAAGAACGGTGCTTTGGATCTCGGCCTCCTTCGTAGCTTGGATAAGTTGGTGGGTGATCCTTACTTTGTGTTCATGGGCAGGGGGGATCAGAAATATGGTATCTGCGCCGCTTGCCTTGAGCGCTGTGACGAGAGCCTTGTGGTCCCCAGGATTGAACAGAACAACTTCAGCTCCTAACTGCTCGAGGTCTCCGCATCCCTCGGAATTCAGGGTGAGGCAGGTAAGCTTCTTGATTTTGGAGGAAAATTGAGGGTCTATGAGAAGGAGTTCAGTGACGAGATGACCGGTGTGGCCTTCCGCGGAAGTGATGCAGATACTACGTGAACCCATGACAAGCGGCGTGCAATACCAGACCAGCGGCAGACTCTTACAGGGAATCAAGGGGTTTACTTATAGTGCTGGGAGGGCTGCCCGTCATTACTGTCGTCATATGGCCAAACCATAATTCCGTCGCTCCTATGATCGCCCACTTTAATTTCAGGGTTCTGTGATTGCTATGTGGTCACATCACATGATAGGATTCACCTAAGGGTGTTGCAGTAGACCGCAAACATGCAAGCCAGGTATCGTGGTGTCAAGATAGCCCTACTTTGACGAACTTTCAGCATCCAAGTCTGCCTTGTGCTGTCGTAGGGCTGTCAGGACTGTGGATGCATCCCAACGTCCCTTTGCTATTTCTTGTCCGTCGAGATGAAGCGCAGGAATCCAGTAGGTATATTTCTTTTTCCAGCGCTCTTGACCTTTGTCCTGGATGTTGATCACTTCCAGCTCGAAATCGTGCTAAGAGCATGAGCTATTCAACGCGTTGCACACGGGTGACCCGGTGCTTACTAGCCTTCTGGCCTTGGCAAGTTCAAGCTTCGCTATCTTGATCCACACAAAATACTGTTAGTGCGACCCAACGCGAAGAGCAACGGCCACTGACATCGCAGAGGGAGCAGTTCGGACCAGAAAAGAGGGTCAGACGAGCAAACCTCGGAATGTACGCAGCCATGAACCAGTGTAGTATGTAGATCTAAGAATCTCTTGGCTCGGACGGGACATTCGAGGACTGAAGTGGGCCGGAGTCCGGCAAAAAAAGGACAAAACAAGGACCCACAAATACATTATGTGACAAATTAGCTTTTCATTTGTTCATTGATTCCAAGTTCATTTGTGGCCTGTCCGCGTCGAGAAACCTGGCAGTCGCGCCAGTACATGTTCCGCAACTCCTTGCTGGCAGGTGCTCAATGAACCGTTGGAATGTCAATCCCAGAACCTGCATGGCGGAAGAGAAGTGCGTGTCTCGACTCGTTTTCCTTCCCATCCTGCTGACCTCGCATCATGTTTTCACAGCACGGCCGTGTCCGTTCTACTCTCAAGGACGATGTCTCTTTGCAGACTCGTGCAACTTTCTTCATGATATCAAAGTTAGGTCGGCCGTTGACCTACCTGCATCGCTCGCTGCCCATGCCGAGCCACGAACCGATTCACCTCCGAGGAACGTACACGAACTGCCTTCTCTCGTCGTGGACACTGTCGCTCCCCACTCGACCGGTATTTCTGACCAAATATCACGGTACTCCAGTCTTTTGTCAGTCCTCGGAGATGTCATAGGCCCTGGTCCGGATGCCTCCTGTAACCGAGACGCAGACCTACAAGGCTACCGAGGTTCTGGAGGTGTGCTCCCCAACTTAAGCACGGCAAGCAGGGACAGTACGCTGGCCACAGAGTCAGATGCGACCCTTGTAGGGCACGACTCGGACAGCGTCTCGAGTATGCGATTTGATGTTTCTCTTCCTCAACATGGTGCCCCAGTGACAAGCGGTGAGGTCTCAGGTCATCCTGTCCATGTCAGGCCACACGACACTTTGTGCCATGATGATGCATCAAGTTCCTCTGTAGAACCCGACGACGAACTACTTGCAGAACACCCCTCCTACATAGTAGATTCTTCCTCGTGTCCCGAAGAGTTTATCATACCTCAACCAGCCGGAGACAACGAAGCGGCATGGATGGCATGTGATAGCCAGGGCATACAGGACGAACCACCAATGATGCCACTGCGGAGACATTCTGGTCTCACCTCTGCCACCTCGCGATTTAGCGGAGTGTCTTTGTTGGCTTCACCTCGGGACTCTTCTCGGCAACATCCCCAGGCCAGCCCCTCAAACAGTCCTGCCCAACAAGGTTCTCTTGGCCTATTATCCCCTGTGCAACTGTCTGCCAAGTTGCGACCATTCTCCCTCCAACTTATCGACAGTGCTTTCAAGAGGGGAGGTTCTATAGACTCTGGCTATGCTGACGGTGAGAGTTGGGTCGATCCCGAACCCCTGTCACGGTCTCCCCCGCCCAAGGCTTGTCCGTCAGTCGTATCTAGTCCACACGACTTATCATATGGCTCGCCAACGACACAGGATCGCAGGGTATCGTACGACGTGCGACCAATTCGTCGTCCGCCGTCTCTCGTGCAATCTCCCGAAGGGAGTATACTCGAGGGCCCCGAAGATGAAAGCCACGATGTCACCTCGTCCATATTTGACGCCTACGACGATCCATCATCAGACGTGGAGGACGACTGTCCATCTCCGACTATGCGGGTTGGTACGTTTGCGGATGCGATCGAGGGAGTACTATATTCGGCACCGGTTTCTAGCTCATTGATCAATCCAGACACATGTCTTTCAGGTGAATTTGGATACTTGACACCCGGCCACAACCTGAACCCGAATCCTGGAACATCCGTGCAGCCTTTCATCGCAGTTGATGACAATGCTTCATTGAAGACTGCCCTGTCCACACAACCTTCTTTCGAGTTTAGCGATGGATCTTCTCGAGTTTTTTCCTTGAGGCGGGATTCTCGTCTCTCTCTCCAATCTGGTACTTCTACTCCAAATACATCACTGTTCTCTCATGACAGTGATGCCTGGCGGGTCGAAGAAGAGGAACCTGTATCTCCCGTCAGTGACATTCGCACCACGTCTTCAAACGAGAAGACGAAACGAGGAAAGAGACGAGGGGTAACGGACGAGAGTATACCGCCCGATATAGCCTGCGGTGAAGTTCATAACGAAGAAGCTCAAGCATCTGTTATGCTTACTCGAAGTGAAGAAGACGGGAAGGTGGACACTTTTATCGATTCTGATATTACCTTCATGCCTCCCCTCCCTTCACCATATGAGGGGAGAGCTGCCAAGACAAGTAACGACTCCAAGTTCCAGGAAAATCCTCACTTACTATGTTCGACTCACGAGAGTTTCGCCGGAGAAGGAGCGACACAGTTTCCTCTTCCTCTAGCATTTGAACTAACTGGGCACTCGACGCTCGCCGAAGACGCTGTTCCTCTCCAGAATTCTGCCTTGGATGATACGGCGGGAGAGCAGCTCTTTCCTGACCCCCTGGATGCATGCACCACGCGACCTCGGGCAGCGTCGAACCTCACAATCGTAGCTGATTTAAACAATTCAACAATGACTAGTGCTTTGACATCAGCTGGTGACGAAGGGCAGCAGAGGAACCGCGCCGAATCAGATCTGACCGTCAAAGGACAGCGGATCACCCGTTCACCACCTGTGGCTGCCAACCTTTCTGTGTCCTCTATGAATACAATGGACCTGACACCTGTGATTGGTATGTACAGATCCGACTTAGTGTGGTTCCTCTATGACCAGTGCTTAATGGATGCTCTAGGTGACGATCGCGTTAGCTTCTCGTGTAGCGAAGCTGCTGATTTAGATTCTCCACGTACTAGTGAGGTATGTCCGTCTGCGAGTCTGGAGAGCCAACATTCAGTGTTACAATCATCCGCGGTCGCCTCATCATCGCGTTCTTCCCCCCGTGTTTCACGTTCTGAGTCTGTGCTACGCCCACTCCTTACTGGCCGAAAGTCCCTTCTTGAAGCATCTCTCTTTGGTGACCGTATTTCTCGTGTCTCCTCTACTGAAAGAAGCAGGTCAAATTCGGCTTCGGCGGTACATTTCTACAAGGTACTAACGAGGGAGGCTGGGAGCACTGTTGTCCCTCTAGGGTCTCGCCAAAGTACACAGGTAACTACCAACAAGTAACACAAATGCATGTAGCTTACCTGGAGATAGGTTTCCACTCGGTCTAGTGTCGAGTCAACTCGGGATGGCGATGGTGAGTTTGCACCATGAAACGCTAGGGAAGGTACACTGAATCTAAATGTGTAGACTGTACTTTGCAGCCTCGGTGTTTTTCAGCGGACTCCATTCCACTTAACTACCCGTCATTTCTACCTCCCGTGCCGCATTCCGTATCACCTAGCGGCGGGCTCAAACCACTTAGGCTAGTGAGTGTTACGCGCGAATTTTGAGTTCAAAAGTTGATCACGAGAACCGCAGTCTACCATCCACAATTTTAGGAAATTGTCTTCCTTGGCCTCACCTTCCTCTAGCATTATATCCGGCATCATGTCTCGTGAGTGTGATGCTGTTTTCTCGTTAGCGAGCTAAGGAAGGATTAGCAACAGATATCATTCCCAATCCATCTAAAGTACCATCACCCATTGTATCATCTAGTGCTTCGCTTGCTCGTAATTCTTTGGTACGTCATAGTGGAGACATGAAGCTAGCACTCATACAAAACTCAGCTTTCGTCGAAATGTCACACTCATATACCTGAGCATATTCGCAACAGTCACACGCCTTCTGACCGAAGTCGACCCAGTTCACCTCTCGTTCACTCAGCTTTATCATCACACTCTCTCCCAACGCGTCGCTATTCTCGTTCCACATCTGCACCGACCCAACCGAATGCATGGCGTCTGTCAAATTACCGAGCAGGCTCTCGTAACTACACAACTGACCGACGAAGCTCGACGTTGAGTTGTCCTTATGTTCTGTGTGAAGAAGATAACGTCGAGGATCCTTCAAGTTCGCATCCCGTTGAGTCAGGCTACGATCATGCGGCTCGGCCTGCATCTGCTTCGGAAGCTCCCGTCCATGCCCTTGCAACCCCAAAACCGACGCTCTTGTTTGCAATTGCGAGTGATGACGTCGAGCAAGTACGCAAGGTGCTTGATAACGGCGAGGCTGGTCCGAATGATGCAGTCGGCCCGCAATCTGCCCTTGCTTTCACACTTACGAACGATAAGTTAGCGCACAAGAAGGACATCGTTAAAGCTCTTCTTGCGTATGGGGCAGACCCAGGAGCGCTCCGGAATCCAACGTTGAATCCTGCAGCTCGTGTAGAAGAAGGCGATGCAGATCCACCGCCGGAGACTACGTTGGAAGGAATGGATCCAGCTACAAGGTAAGGCTAAAAGGACTATCTAATGGGCTGATTATAAACCGCCTGGCAGATACTTCGTTACTCGAGCGGATGCGGCTCATACTCGCCAAACATCGAGACTGATATATCGGTCTTTCTTCCGCCCCTTGATGAGAGTACGTTATGACGTTATAGGTCAAGACTTGGCACTGGAACAGCTCTTCCGAGTCCTCAGCATGCATTCTCAACGTCTTGCGGTGGCACCCATTGTAGTCTTGCTATGTGGTAAGTGAAACAGATGTACAGGCCTTGTGAATCAGGCTACAAAAACATGCAGGGCCTAGTGGTCACGGGAAAAGTTTACTCGCCCGAAAATGTGAGTGTTTGATCTGTAGAGAATAATGCCCTTCGTTCATTCGGATTTGGAAGTCGGATCCCTGCTCGAGGTCCCTACTCATACTGTAAATATGACCACGCTCCGGTCTACACATGATATATGGCAATCGTATTCGATGAGCCCGTATGAAGTAAGTGGTTGCCAAATTCATAGTACTGCTAGCTCCAATACAGTTCAGGAACCTTCTTCTTGTACGTTGGCAGAATTTCTTTTGGAAAACGAAGGAAAGAGATGTGTGGTTGTGCTTGACGTAGGTCACAAACCTGTTTGACATGGTTTATACTCACATTTCCTATAGGAGATTGAGAAGACCGAAGACCAGAAGGCGCTCTGGTCGCTGCTGATGCCTTGGGAACTTGGTTGGTCATAATGCCCGATAAGTGTGGTGACTTGGCTCAACTGCTGATTATGGCTCTCAGGGCGTTGTTCTCTGGAAGCCGGGAAACGCCACGTAGACGTCCACAACATCATTTGGTTAGGGACATCAAACATAGGTCATGAATTGGTATTCGAATACCACCGAGACCGTCCGGAGCCAGATAAGCAGATGACACGAGAGGAATACCTCCAGTTGACAGAAATGTTACGACCGCGCGTTTCAGACTGTCTTGGGGTACGTGCATGTCATGGCGTTGGATCTGTGGCTGGTGTCTGATTATCTACTCAGACTTCCCTTCTCTCACGCGTAACCACTGTCTTGCCGTTTGTGCCATTCACCTTAGAAGAGAAGAAGGCCATTGCTGCTGAAGCAGTCTATTCTTTGGGGAGTGATGCCGCCATGGCGCTGTCTCCGCAGGAAGTGGAGGATTTGGTTATGCGAGCATTGCCGAATTATGTTCCTGGAGAAGGGGCTCGATCACTGCATAGAGCTATATCGAACCAGCTTGTGGATGCCCTTTGATACTTATAGTTATGACATTTTATACGTTGATTTCGAATTGATTTCTCGAAACGGCCTGTGCTCTTATACTTATCCCTTAGCCCCTTCACTACAATCATTGTTTGCCATGCCAACATCACACGTCTGCTGTCCCATGATGACAAGTTTTGACAAAGCCGTGTATGTAGCGCTGGCCTCACAGGTGGCGGCTACATCTATTGACCCAACTGCTACCATGGTCCCTGAGCAATGGCCATGAAGCACGACTGTCTGTTGTCGGTCCGGAAGACTTGCAATTAAAGCAGCTGTCGCGAGGGTACCTTGGCTGAATTGCCCCTGTTCAAGGTAACTAATGCAGCCCAGCCCAGGATCATTGTTGCTAGGGGTATACAAGCCAGCAGTGCCATTTGGGCCCTCAGCCGCTCTTCGACGTTTCAACTCCCTTGCGTTCATTTCACTTTTCCTTCGTCCATGGTGCAGACATGTCGCTCTTTGTTAAACCAGTAGTTGCAGATCAACGCCGTGCACCACAGGTGACTTCTTCACCCCCCCACCATCCCCCAGTCCCAGCAGGCCCTGAGGCCGCGCCTTCAACAGTCTCGACATTTTCTCTACTCTCGGGTTCTGCAACACCATCTACGGTGTCGCGGTCTGCAGGCCTGTCATCTGCAGAGATCGTCTACATCGCAACCTCACTGTCCCTCCTCGGTCTAATAGCCCTAGGCATGTCCAAGCTGTCTTTTGTTCCAAGCGAGATACTCACTTATCAAAGGCCTTTCCATATGGAAAGTGATAGGACTACGAAAGAAAAAAAAAGGCAATGCTACCGCTTCAGGAGAAGGGGGTGGGATAGAGAAAGATGATCCCGAAGCCCCCAGTCGCCAATTCATCCCTGTTGCCCCTCCTCCCGGTGTGGGGTGGACTCCTCAGATACGATCTATCAGCTGTCCCCAGGCTCCACCTAAGAAGCGTGCACCACGGCCCATAAAGCGACCACGTTCCCCTTCGCCGGCATCCTTACCCACGGCCTCCAATCCTTTTGCAGATCCTGCTCCAAAATCTGCACCATCTTATTCAGGGACATTCTTTGAAAAAGATCTGCCTAAGCCTTTAGATCGCTCTAATCTCTACCCATTTGCATCCACCCCCGTAACTCCTTGCGTCCTTTCTGTAAGCACCCTGGAAGCCAAGGCGATAGCGAGACATCTCCAGCTAGGTGGGAAAGACTCGTAGAAAATGCTACTACTATGCCAGAAATGCAAATGTCACGCCGTCGGTTATACCCCATTCGACATTCACTCTTCGGTGGCTAGTAACCCGCGAAGACTCTGCAGTGTTTGCCTAATATTACCCATACTACCCTCATCCCGAGATTGTGATATCCTTCCGTTGATTAACCTGTAGCAAACCACCTAACTTATTAACCATTTCCTTTGCGTCGTCATCTCTAGGTGTTTGAATTAAAACTCATGTTCCAATCGGCAGTATACGTGATATACACCGATATGTATCGACCATCCAGCAGAGTGCAAAGTATTGCCAGAGAGATGGTGAAGTCCATAAGGCATGTGCATACCGCTCGTATAATACCATTGGTTGCACTAGCATCTATTCCTCGGTGAATCGTGCCTTACGTCGGAATTTTGCTTGATCTCGCAACCACTAGTAGGTGCTATTGAGGTGGGAGGCGACACAGAGAAACTAACAACTCACTTGTCGGTATTGGTGTAACGACCCAATTTTTTCACCTGTATGCGAAGAGTCAGTCATGCGAACTCTCCCAACAGAACGACATCTGTTTACCGTGGTAGTCTGGGACAGGGTTTGTAGCACTCTGAGCTGTGGGGTCAACGCGATTCTTGACTATTCTTTTGTGAAACTCGCGATCTTTCTCTTCGATGAGACCCATCGTACGACGGTGTGTCAACCTCCAACAGGCTGAACCAATCACAGGGCCGACAAGATAACCCAGACCTTGACAAAACCTCAGTCCCGTTCCAAAGAGGTGTCAGACCTGACTCACCCATGCAGGCAATCGTGCAACCTCCGTAGAAGAACAAGGGATCGACGCCCTTCAGTGCAGGTAGTCGGCGTTGATAATGTATGCTATATATGCGGCATATTACGTACCATGATGGGCTTCGTCGCGTCTGCCTCCGTTGATCCAAAGTATGCGACACCTCCCACAAGGCCGAGTAATGTGCAGGGAATAGTAACAGCCTGTCATAAACTGTTGTCAAGCCAATCACGTCTTTAGATAATTATCACTTTACTGTCTCCCATCTACGCTTCTGTCGTCGTATGTCAAGGTATTGTGACCATGTCAGGTTTGGTCCCGAAGCATTAGACTGGTCCGTAGATAGTTTACGGGACCCAGTACTTCTTTTCCTAAAGGCCTGCCCAAGAATAACTCTACGGTTGCATGGCCTGAGCAGCACGGTCGACATGGCGTCAGGTATTGGAGGTCGAAACGTCGAAGCTTGAGGAGAACCAATACATAAGCTAGCAGCTCAGAAAAGTCGGGCCCCGATATATCTATATACAGAAGTAGATTCTCACGGTATCTTTCTCAGTTGAAGTCGCGATTGACAATAACTTGAACCATCGCTGCAATCTTCACCTCGTAGTTTTATGCAGCTCGCAAACTGTCCGCTATGTTATGCAATGCCTACAAGCGCACAGCAGGCTGTAGGTTCTAATGATTCTGATCCTTTTGCCTTAGGGGATCTATTTTCTGCGGGAACAATTATGGTCGCAGTACACACCGAGGATCCTCCATGCCATAACGCAGGTAGTAATATATGGCGTCCGCTACCTGCCCTAGAACCATCCAACCACCTTGAGGGCTCCCTATTCCGGAAACTCGCCTTTCTAGCTGACAATGTCTTCGTTCGCACCACCTGTAGGCTCGATCCCGGTGGTCGACTTTTATTCATTCGGGTCTATCTTATACCCGATGACTCACCAGAACGACTACGATGTCGTGACGAGGCAAAAATAAAGGAGGGTCGACGCTACCTCCACAGCGTTTTACCACTGGTGTCCCGGAGCCTCTATGCATGGAATGCAGATGAACCACCTCAGGCTTTTAAGGATGAATATTTCTTACCTAGAAGTATAGTATGCTCGGAACACTCGTCTGCCGTCTATCTGCTCAACTGTCGTCCTAGGATAACCGGACAATGGCTGAGATATATAATGGTCTCGATTCACCTGTAGTTCCAGACCACTGTGTCCCATTAGCCAGGAAGATTTACAACGGTCAACCGATATGGGGACTGCGAAGCCAACTTTATGACTATCAGCGACGCTCTGTTGCAGTGATGATCGAGAAGGAGTTGAGCCACATGCCTGTGCCGGATCCGTTGTTCGTTGGTGTCTCTGGCGTGCTGGGAGAGCGTTACTACCTCCAACCATCAACCATGACTATCTTACGGGAACGCCCCATGGTTTCTTCTAGTCGGGGCGGGATTCTCTGTGAAGAATTAGGTTGGTTTACAACGATAAGCCATTTCCACTTGTACTTTACTCAGATAAGCCCATTAGGCACGGGGAAAACCGTTATGATCCTTGGACTGATACTTGCAACAATTGGCCAGCTGCCAGAACCGGAGGAAGCTGTGTTTGATTCCCGACCAGTGATGACCCCACTTGCTTATCGTCATTTTGATTTACCGTGCTGCATGGCTGCTCGAAGCAGATACGACACGAAATCCCGAACTGTCTCAGCTGCTTACCGTGTTCCATCACTTGTCGAGCTACTTCTCCATCATATACGTTCTTCTAAAGAGGTTCTTAATATACGAGAATTCGAAGACAAGCTCGAAGGGTCCCATCTATGGCACATGTTACTAAGAAACACACCTTTCTACTATCACAACGATGTCCAGACGTCTACAGACATCGTCAGGCAGTCATCTTCCCGCAATAAAAATGATACGGGCCCGCGTGTTATGTACCTTAGCCTTGCAACGTTGGTTGTAGTTCCTCTGACCTTACTTGGTCAGTGGGATCGAGAAGTCCAGAAACACTGCCGATCCCACGTCAGATATCTTATAGTACGTCAGTCAGAGACCCTTCCCGCTGCAAATGTGCTCGCGACAGATTACGACGTAAGCTCCAGAATTTTCTATTACCTTCATAATCTAACAACTCACTAGGTCATTGTTATGAGCGACGTTCGTACGTATGAATACCGCCAGCTTGATCGCTTGTTTATTTTATATAGGTTTTCGGAAAGAGTCAACAAAGAAGACGTTATCTCGCCCTCACACCCTCGAGCAATGTACATGCCCCTGTTTCGCAGGCTCTCGTGTGCCGGACTGTCGTTGTGCGGAAGATTCCAAAGTCACTCCTCTTCTACAAATAAGATGGAAGAGGCTTGTTATTGATGAAGGTCACATTTCCGGTAACATCTCTTGCGTTGTAAATCACTTCGTTCGTCAAATGAGCATCGAACGGAAATGGATTGTAACCGGCACTCCAACTTCCAACATTCTTGGCCTCAGTTTGGGTCGCACGAGCACAGAGGAAGACGTGGATGATCCAGATTTTTATGGGTCGCAGGACCCTGATGACAGTGTGCTGTGCTCGGAGCATTCTATTCTGCGGGATACAGGGGGAACTACTTCGCGGATATGGAGTCGTTATGACTCTGAGAACTTGCGCAAGTTGGGGACAATGATAGGCGGCTTTCTCGCCGTTCCCCAGTTCCATGCTGACCGCAAAGCCTTCGCACATCACGTTTCATTACCCCTGTGTGACCGACGAGGACCACGACCAATGGCTATGCATGTCCTACGTCAGGTAATGCAGATGGTAATGGTCCGTCATCGGTAAGTAATGTTTTAATAGTAGCGCTTTTTGCTAATGGTGCACTCGTCAGAGTGGAGGATGTGGAACAGGATGTTTGCCTACCACCCATGAAGCACGAAGTCGTGTATATGGACTTGAGCGAATACGCCTTGCAATCGTACAATGCCTTGCAAGCGGGTATAGTAATAAACGCGGTTGACTCGGAACGACGTGATCAGGTACGTCATTCGATCAAATACCACTCAATAATAAATGGCATTCTAGGATTATTTATTCCATCCAAGTGTGAGATAAAGTCATTGCGAATTTTTCGATGTTCTCAGGGTGCCCTCTTGATAGAAAGCGAAAGAACTGCAAAATGCTATGGATAATTTGTCACAGTCAGGCAGTTTAGGGCTCCTGTCGTGTATCTTGCTAACCGAGTACATAGGGTCATGTTCTGGTCCGCATCGGACATTTTGTACAATGTCGACCAGATATGCAATGAAGCGGATTCATTCAGAGCCCGTGCCCTTAAACGCCAGGTACCAAAAGAGGATTTTGAATTATTGCAGAGTGCTCTAGCTCACGCGTATGCCCCTGTCCTCGTTGGTCCATGCCATTATTTATTGGTCTTGACAGAGCCGCAGCAGCGAGTGACAAGTTATGGCGCGCAATGCAGCGCCATGAAGATGTTCCATTTAA
>JADGIP010000268.1:0-24524 GCA_016618355.2 Astraeus odoratus | reverse complement strand
CCTGGACCAGGCAGATCACTGTCCCCAGGAAGTCCCGCTCCTTCTCCTGGTTTGTCTGTATCGTTTTCACCTGTGTTGCCGGGTTCCCATTCACCTTCACCTCGGTCTCCCATGTTTCCATCGCGTTCCCCGGTGCATATATCCTCCGGTGCCTCCACTTCCTCGCTACCTCTACCCAACCCATACGGGCCCAACCTGTCGGGTTCGTATGTCAGCCTCTCGGGAGGTTATATGAGCATGAGCCCGCCGCCGTCTGCACCACCAACGGGACCACTTCCCCCAGCACCGAAACCGAGCGAAAAACAAGCAATTAAACAGACATTGGAGCTGGAAGATGGTGAGGATGAATTAGGGGAGGGAAATTCGACGCTGTTGTCCACGCTCGACGCGTTCCGTCGCCGGTTGCGTGAGGAAGATGAAGGTGAGAGTGTAGAGTCGCAGTCCGAGGAAGAAGGTATACGTACATCATCAGGAGGATGGCTTGGTAGGTTGTCATCAGGAGATTTCAACGAGGCTGTGGTCATAAAACCAGAGGAAGGTGCAAAAGAGGTCATGTGCAGTGCTGGGGAAAGGAGACCATCAGATGCGGGTGTTGGTGGAGAAGACGGACACTCGGACGGTGAGGTTGGGATTGGGCTCTCGCTGATGAGTGCCTTAGACGGTGACGGTGATGACGATGACGATGAGGCCGTGCCTTCGGCTTCAGCGCACGTTGCCTCTACGAGTGCTACGATCGATGGGAGTAATTGTGCGTCTGCACCCTTGACACAGTATGCGCCTGAAGCGCCTTCCGAGCCTTGTTCGGTGAAGGATCAATCGGAGAATGGTCAAGTTCAATCGTCAACATCCGCTCAGGATAAGGTAGACACTGAAGGTATTGACGGCTCACACCCAGAACCCGAAGATGAAGAGGACGAGTGCGAAATGGCAGAGGATGACGAGGGTGGATACTGGGATGATATATACGACGACTATCGTTATTCCCGGTATTCGCTTGCGTCCAAACGATTCTCAGTAGCTTCACGACGCATGAGTGTCGTCTCAAAGGGGTCTGCAGGATCAAAGACATCTGGCACCTCGAAAAGTTCACGTGCTCCACCCATGCCCGTCCCGCCTTTCTCCCCTGACCATCCTGGCTTCTCCGCTGAGCGACCGAGGGCGTCAGCGGATCGGCGTAGTTTCGAACGTCCGAGCTTTGGGAGCGATCGACCAAGCCAGGCTAGCGAGCGTGACGGCCGGCCTAGTCTATATTCGCGACCTAGTTTCGAGTCCGCATCAACTACAGCATCTGCAGAGTCTTCTGTCTTGCAGTCACCTTCCCACCCATTTACCCAGTCGTTTGATCTGTCTCTCTCGGATGATGCGCGCTCTTCTTCATACTCCACACAAACCCTTGATCGCTTAAGCTCCCAGTTCCCAGCTGTACCAACTGGTGTACCGGTACGCGTGGAGTCCCGCCTTCGCATTGTCAATGATGGACATGTAGAACTTGAGGAGGACATGCATCGAGAAAAGGAGATGGAAGTGGCCCATGAGTCAACGGGGGATGAAACATCGCCCGCTATGAAAGAAGAATCGGAGGTCAAGAAGTCACTCGTTGCAGATGACAAGAATCGCTACCAGGTCGATAAACCAACAGCAAACTCGATGGTTTCCCCTTTACTGCACACTACGTTTGGTTCACCGCACTCATCGCGGGTGTATACGGATACGGAGGGATCAGAACATGGACATCGCTCTTGGTCGCTGTACCGGAGCAAGTCACCCAGGTCAAGCAGGCACGACGAAGACAATGACTTACCTGCAGGTGCATTGAAGTCTCCTTTTGAAAGTCAAGGGGCGCCTGTCGAGGATGGAGGTTTGGGGTCAGTGCTGAACAAAGCAGGAGGCGAGGGCAGTTGCGCGTTACCCTCTGCAACTCTATCAGAAAATGTCTCTGGTGCTGAGATTGGGATGAAGGTAAATGTGGTAAATGACAACGATGCAGACTTAGCCAGTACTGGTGGGGACGATTCGTTTGTGACCAGTTCAGCAGATACATCACAGACAGCCACAGCGCCGCCTTCAACGTCGAGCACGCCTAAACCTGACGAACAACAATCCTCTCACCATCTACGACCACCGAACCGAGTTCACCCATTCTCGCGCACATCCATCTTTCTTCCGCACCCTAACGCGCCAAAGTCTGCGGGTCACCAGGGTCTCGGTCCAATGTATGCACGTCCCATTCAAGCTCAGCACTACTCTGCAACACCTGGAGGACCGGGGAGCGTCTTGTCTCCTTCGCTACCGCCTAACTCGAGTGCATTTGCAGCGCCGGTCCTCCACCACCTTCGTAGTGCTTTCCTTGTCCATAGTCCTGGTTCGGGAATGCCTGCACGTCGCCCTCCAATGACTATCTTTGCTCGATGCCAACCTGAACTCAGTGAAAGCATAGGCCCTGTGCCAATAGTATTTTCACTTGAGCCATTGCCTCCTTTGACACCATCTCCTACCGGGCCACCACGTTATGGCCAAAACTCAGCGTCCCCACTATCACCGACGCGATCTGCGACCCTGCCTCCACCTGCACCTAAGTCTCCAATTGCTGCAAATGTATCAGAACCATCTGGTGCGGGAGTTTCTATTGGAAATGCTGGGGAAACGAGCGCAAATGTATCCAGTCCTACTGAGATGCAATTGCGACTCCCTAAGCGCTCAGCAACAACTTCCGTCTTTCCCTCGGAGCCTGCGAGGGATACGATACGGCCAGCAGTAATGACGGCGGCGGCAGTAACAGCACCGACACTACCGATCCCTCGAGCCGGCTTTGTACCGCAAGTCGGTGGTGATGTCCGGCCAAGATCGAGATCCTTCTCCGAATTTGGCGCTAAGGTCACTGAACCGGTGCTTCCAGAAAAGAGGTAAGGGTTATTTGGTTGATTTTTCGATTTTGTCTCGCTGAGCTGCAATTCAGCCGTGAGGAGCCAGGACCTGGTCCGAGACTGCGTCAGTACAGCGCGCTTCCGAGATCGTTCACATCCAGGCCGATACCACCACCACTCAATCTTCCGAGTAACACAGTGAACCAAGACGTCCTTGCCCTTTCTTCCTCTAATGCCACCCATTCACCTCACTCTGCATCGTTTAAGCCTATTGCAAGTCCTATTTCCCCTTCTCCAACTGCGCCCGCTCGACAAGCTATTCCCCACCCTCTGGCAAGTAGTGGTTCAGTGCCTGTGAGCACAGCATCTACGTCTCCGGCTTTTGTACCAAGTCCAACACAAGAAAAGGATTCTCAAGCCCCGACAGGCAGGACCTCTGCTTTGTCGTCATATCCGCGTAATGTTACTTCTCCACGGTCTTGGATACAGACCCACGGAGGCTCTCTGGATGTTCCTCAGCAAGATTCAGTTGACAGCTGTCCACCCTGTCAGAGCTCTGATTCAGACGACCCTGCTCCTGTAGTGCAATCTCTGCCCATCCCTGATAATATTCGAGGCACCCAGCAATCGCCAATTGCGCACGAGATACCTCTCCGTAATAAGCTTAGTTTACCTGTTCTTCGCGGGAAGACGACTACGCGTCAGCGGTTGGACGACGCTATTAGTATCACTTCCTCTCATGGTGGTCTCGGTGGCAGCACTGAGAATGAGACAGTGCAGGTACAAGATATGGATTTCGAACTGGTCAAACCATCTATCCCGCATATTACTGGCCGCACTAGTCAGGATTCGACTCTCGCGAGTCATGATCCACATATAGACCCTGTCTCTCCAAGTCCACTTGGCGATACCGCATCCATACATTCTAGTGCGCCTCGATCTCCACTGGTCGTCAACGAGCAGACTAGTGATAATGCGTTGGACGCTCAAGCTGCCGCAGATGCTCATCGTCAGCGGGAAGTTAGGTGGATGGCCCTCCTACCAACGGTTCCACCATCGCAGGCTAGGAAGAACAAAAAGGTCAGGCGTCTTCTACAAGATGGTGTACCCTCTTCGCTGCGATACCTCATTTGGTGCCACTTGACGGATAGCAAAGCCCGTGCTATACCAGGCGTGTATGCTAAGTTGAGCAAGCGACCACGCGTTCCTGCATTTGCAGAGATCGAGAGAGATACAACGAAATGTTTTCCAGATCAACCCCAGCTACATAGTGCGCAAGGCCCAGTTGTATCGGTACTGCAGGCATACCTGAGCATGGTTCCGGACATACAGTACAGCTCAGGTAAGTGCTATTTGTAGTTCATGACTCGTACTTGGCTGACGTCAGGTCAGCGTTGACTTCGATTGCTGGACATCTGTTGCAACTGGCTCCAGAGGAGGACGCATTTTGGATATTTGCGTCCATGATGGATGCTCACCTCCGACCATACTTTTCTTCCAGCACAATTCAGATGGAGGTCGATGCTGCGTTGTTTAGTAAAGCCATCGAGACCAATGATTCCGTTCTAAGTAAGAAGTTATATGTTACTCTCCAGATTGGACCAGTAGACGTCATTCGGCCATGGTAAGCAACTAGGTGACATTAAACTGTCCTGGTCTCATACTCTGTCAGGTTTTCCAATCTATTCGTCGGAACACTGCCCATAGATCACCTTCATCGGATCTGGGACATGTTCTTATACGAAGGTACTTGAAAAATCTCTCATAGGAATGTGCAATAACCTATATGTCGTAGGTGTAACACTCCTATTCCGCATTGGTCTTGCCATCGTACACTGCGTACGCCATCTCCTCCTTCAAGCTACCTCTGAAGAGATCGCACTGGCGCATCTTATACATCCACCTGTTGCATGCCTACCTTCATCACCAGAAGACCTTTTGACACTTTCTTTCAACATGAAACTGAAGGATGACGTGCGAAAGCAGCGCGTTAAGATGGAAGCGCAGGTGAAAAGACAAACTCAGGCTCGTGCACTCCCTGCAAACGGTATCTCCAGCAGGCAGACAACGTCCATTTCGCTCCCACGACCATAATGGGGTCGCTCTCCTGTTTGTGTTGTTCGGCCATTGTATTTTACGAATTCTATCCGACTATTACATTTCTTAAACTCCCATTTGCGATCGTTTTCCCTCATGTTTCGTACGTTAGCTCCTCGTAACCCTCTGCCTAGTACCTTGTTATGACTGCATATGATACCATAACCACCCTGTTGCATAGTCCACTGTGACCCGATCATCTTGTCCATATTGGCTGAACACTCGCCAATAGGTGCTGAAAGGAGTGTAGTTCCAGTAGCAGGAAGCAAGCATGTTATTGAATCATGTGCTACCCAATGGAGTATTGTCCTGTGAAGACTAGTCAGTCCATGCTAGCTGCCAATGCAGGGAAGTTGCAATGACATATCAATTTTGTTCTTGATAATTTTGGCAATCTTTGTGCAAACTTCATCTGTGTTCAACATCCAAAAGGTATGATACAGTATAATGTCTGAAACATCTCTGATTACAGCTCTTGGTCCACTAGATTTCATGTACTTTTTTACTGCTGACTCCAGGGCACTCCTTAGGTTCATTTTGCTCTACTGACAAAGAAGGGGCACTGCAAAATGATGGATGCTACAATAACATAGGTGTAAGTGGAAGGGGATGATATCACAGTACCAATGCAATCAGTAATGATTGCATACCCATTGCATGATTCAGTAGAAGTAGTATCCAACTGCTCGGATATTGAGATCCAATCAGGTTGATCACCATAGCTAACATAGATGTCTGATGCATGTAGATTGCTGAGGCATTGGAGGGTCATCAAATAAAAAAATGAAGAGACTGACCATCTAGGGAGATCATCAAAAGGAGATGGCTATACATTATTAGAGCAGGTACAGTACTTACAATCTAGGTGGTGATCAATAGTCTAGCATAGACAAAACTCCACAAAAACCAATAACATATCACATACATTCTGTATCATAATAAACATTAAAAAATGATGGCAGACAAGATTAGTTACTATTGGGACATCAAGAAAATGGAGGGTAAAGTAAAGTATTTCAGAGGCATTCCAGCTGCAGCTGCATTAAAGATCAGATGGCTCATTTAGGATAATGAAGACAGTCTCAGAGGCACTCCAGCTACATTGAATATCACATTCTGTGAAGTAAGGATAGGTGTGTCTTGTGAATTCTAGCTGTACCCAAGATCCAACTCACAATCTGTCAAAGTGTACAAGATGATGGTGAGGAGAGAGAAGTGTCAGAGGCATTCCAACTGCAGTCAAGATTAGGCAAATCATATGCTGTCAAATGTGCACATGGTTGACAATCAGAGTATCAGAGGCATTCCAGCTACACTCAAGATCAGAGCTTACTTCCTGTCAAGTGGGTAGGACAATGAAGAGGATAGGTGTAGGTGTGTCAACAGCACTCTAGATGTACCAAGATCAGACAACTCACTCCCTATGAAGTGAGTGGATTGATGAGGTCAGGTGGGTCAGAATTATTGTAGTGGCCCATGAGGTCAGATATCTCAGTCCCTATAATGTGGAAAAAATGAGAAGGAAGACAGGGGTGTCAGAGGCACTCTAGCTTCATTTATGTCAGACCAGACAACTCACTTTCTGTCAGTAAGCAAGGTGATGATGACAGGAAAAGTATGACAACAACTAAGTAGAGGACAGGAAAGCCCAAGCTATTTGCAATGAGTACAGTAGTACAATTGTTAAGGCTGTGGCAGTTACATGACAAATAGGAGATAGCCACAGTACTTAGGAGACACCCAGGAGGTATAAGAGTAGACAGATAATTGGAAATATACTAGCAGAGAGGGGATGGAGTCCTCAATGCCCACCATCCAGCCCACAGCAGTCTGATCCTTCCTCTGTATTATGTGACCTCACCCTTATATCCCTGTGCTACTGTTGCTGTATCTGTTGGCTGCCTGACAGAACCTTCATGACAATTAATACAAGTCAAGAAAATTCACCTCAGCCACTACCTGAATGGAGGCAAAGATGACTGAGGTGCTATCTATGCAGCATGAAGGTATATGTGGGTGAAGACAGGCTCAGAAGAAATAAAACTATCAAAAGAAAGAAAAACACAACTGTTTGAGAAGCAATGTAAGTGTTGGAGAGAAGTCCTGGGGTGAATGCAGAAATCCCAGGGTGGGATATGAAGAGACATGTAATACAGCAGGCAGAACATGACCAGCATTTTCAAGAAATAATCTTCCAGGCAGAACACAACTGGGAGACTATTGGGGAATATCAGTCCTTGACAAAGTATTCTAGCTGCATTGAAAATAAGACAGCTCACTCCCTGTCAAATGAGCAGGGCAGGACACTGTGGACAGCTCTGTCAGAAGCATCCTAGCTACACTTAAGATCAGTCAACTCATAGCCTGTCAGTGGCCAGCCTGATGAAGAAAGGTGCATCAGGCATTCCAGTTGTACACAACATCATCAGATAGCTGACATGCTGTCAACTGGGTAAGATGGTGAAGACAGCCATGTCAGATACATTCACATTGCACTCAAGATCAAACAACTCACTTGCTGTCAAGTGGTTAGGATGAACCAGAGAATTGGTGTGCCAAAGCCAGTCTAGCTGTACTGGAGGATAGATATGCCATTCCTTGTCAAGGGGAAAACAAAAACATAATAAGGGCAAGTGGGTCAAAAGCATTCTACTGCACCGAAGATCAGACAACTAACTTGGCTGGAATAAGGACAGATGTGTCAGGCATTCCAGCTACACCCAATATCAGACAGCCCACTTGAGATGACGGGTTTGTCAGATGTATGGTAATCAAACTGTGTTCAAATTAATATCAGTCAACTTACAGCACATGCTGTCAAGTGACAAGAAAATGAGGACAGGTGTGTTGCATTTAATATATCTCAAGATGAAACAATTCACTATATTCACAGGATAGTAAAGAGGTCTGTCAAAAGCTATCCAGCTGCACGCAAGATCACACAACTCACATACTATTAAATTGACAAGATAATCAAGAGGTAGTATGTCAGAGGCATTGTGTCAATTTAACAGTGAAAGTGCCATAGAACAGTATGAGCATGAGTGATTGACCAGTAATAACCACAAGATTGATTAAATATCACATTCCATGCAGATGAAGTAATGAAGAAGTGTGTACAGGATGTAACGATAGTATACGAAACGTGTGCAAGATGAGAGAGGTGGTCATGCGGTCGTAAAGTTGGTGCGAAGTGCTGATGTGTGTATAGTCCCGGCCTACCATGGCCGCCACGAGTTGTCTCCCCCAGATGGATTGTCCTGGAGGAATGTCGAGGAAGGCCTTGCTGGCCAATGGCCACTTGTCTCCTGGCCCCGCAAACGCATGCCATCTACCAATGGAAGGGGGGGTACGACAAGTTCCGATGGCACGTTTCGAAAAGGGCGGTGAGAACTACTTATAGGATCCACACTGAAATTACTCGCGTAGGGGTAGCCAACGGATGGGCGGTTCATGGCTACCAGCGGATTTTGTGGGGTATTTGCGGTAATAGTGGACGATGTATCGCTTCTTGAGCCTGCGCTCAGATTACCTACCGGGCCGGGGTACGGTGAAGAGGTAACCATGAATGAGTTCGGTGCGACTTCCGATATGGGAGGCCGGACACCTATATCTGACCTAGGACGGTTGCCGTCTACATCAAATGCGGGCATCGGCAAGGCATGTCGGATGCGGTTGTCCAGATTTTGGTCTACGGGAGTGGGTGGTATAATCAACTGCTCCGCTGCTGGACCAGGCCTCCGGTCTCTGAGGGACTCAAAAGGCTCTCGTTGTCTGTAGGAAAATGGCGGTGGGTGTTCTAGATGTGTAGTTCCAGGTGGCTGCGAATGTGGTGGTCTAGCCCGTGCGAGGTGGAAGTGGGTATGGGGTGCATAGGATTGTGCAACCACCAAAGGAGTAGGATAAACAGTCCGGTCACTGTCCTCGTGGGCTCCCGTGTGCCGTGAAAAGATTGGGGGAGATATTTCGACCTGTGTTGATACAGGTCGCACAGCACGAGCTGGCTGGAGTTGCTGTTGGGGGGCAACCATAGCCCTCGTGGAATTTCCCTGGGGAAATGCGGGGGATGGGGGTATGACGACATTAGCCTGGTTGCTCGATGGAGGGCCTCTACTATAAGTAGCACTGGAACTTTGCACACCCGACTCATTGCTCGTTACTGGTGTGGTAACGCTGCGCCCGCGCGGAGGCTGGCAACCCCTGCGGGGTGAAGGGGAAGTTTTGACTTTCTTACGACATACTGGACAGGTATTAGCTGTTCGCAGCCATTGCTAGAATATTGCTCAATTGAATAACATCCTAAGAAAACATGACCGCTTACTTCTAAACAATGCTTATGTAGCCAGTGAGGACATTCAAGGAGTTTTGCGACAATGTCAGAGGGTTCATACTACGAGAAAATGTCAGTGGGGACTTATTGCCTAAGCTGACAAGGGAAAACTCACATCGTCAAGACAAATCGGACATCTCGTCTCGCTGTCCTCCCTTGCCCATTCTCTATACGTCGCGTTCTCAAGCGAGGCTATCACTTCCTCGGGGGTGGCCCTAGAACGCGCCTCACCAATCACGCTAGACAGCGATAAGAGAGCCTCATAGGAAGAATCAAAGAGTTCATCGGGCTGCCAGGAAACCCGTGTTAGGCAATGAACCAGCCAGAAACTTCGAGTACCACTTACCACGTAGTCACCGACCGGAAAGATCCGCCTACTCCCCATCGACCGCCACCCTCCTGGACGCCTCGGCGTCGGCCCATCCCCGCGGTTGAGCTGCGCCCTTTGTCTGAGCGAACGAAGACCATGGGGACGTTCCTCCGTCGTAGTTGAGGGCGCGGGTTCCCGCCTGGACAGATTCGAAGGTCCTGACGACGTATCCGGTGCTTCAGAACTTCTGAGACCCGGTATTAAAGAACGCCAAGGAACGCTCTCTCGCCGCGGCGCGTCAGAGGTTGGTCTTGGTGTGAATGGCATACCACCCATCGGAGAGGCATCGTCGTCACCTATAGCATCTGGTAGCGTCATACGACGATGTGCTGGGAACACTGGTCTTGCACCGGCGGGCTGTGGTGGGGAACGGGAATTTGGTTGGGAGGACGATGCTGATCGGGTACTATCCGACGATCGCGGCAGGTTGGCCAGTCGTTGCAAAACCCTTGGGAAGAGCCGCCGCCCTGCGGGCTCTTCATCTGCGGTTGCGTTCTCGGGTCGTGCTTGACTTACGGTCGGCCGAGCAGAACTGCGCGAATCGACGGTCGAGGTTGCACGTCGCCTTTGGTCCATATGCATGGCCACAGGTGGAAACGTTCTGTTCACACGAGGTCCACTGGGGACAGAAGTCCTAGAAGATTGCATACCTCCTGTCACATTCTGCCTATTAAACGATACGGATCCCATCGGACCTCGTGGCATAGATTGACGAGGCATCGGATCATTGTTCGCATTAGAAGGTATGGGCTCTGTCCGATCGGGCCACATAGCTCCACCTCGCTGAGGGCGCGTGGTAGTGCTGGGAGGTGGTCAGGTTGGGGACCAAATAAAGAGTAAAATATTGATGTACCTGTATGCCCTGTACCTGTCAGGAGAAAATGGTGACTAGGACAAAGGGTTGGTACGACAAATTCTCAACCTGAGCGTGATTACCTACTGGTTGTCTCACGGGCCTCAAAATTTCCAGATCCATGTCGTCGCTAGAATCACTATCATCTCCCATACCCCACGATACCCGTCCGAAAGTAGGTGGTGGTCGGCGAACCTCTGCGGAGCGCTGAAGAGTATCCCTGAACATCCCCGCCTGGAACGAATCGAGGTTCAAGCTACTATACGAGTAAGACGTTGACACGGATGCTTGTGATTGTTGTCGTTGTGGGGCAGTATATGGAGGCATCCACTCGAACGAATGGGAGCGGCTCTCCACACGGGATTCGTCCCTAAGAGATATTGGACTTGCAGGGACGGGCCCGACATCCATGGGGAAGTTGAAGGTGGTGTCTATCATGTCAGGAGGCGGCCGCACGATAACAGACTCCGGCTCCGGGACATTCTCTGGTCTGCGGATAGTTGCTAGGCCAGGTCCAGTAGCAGTAGCACCATTGGAGGACGCATGTTCTGCATTCCGCGCGGACTCACCACGATTTGGTATCAAAAGTATCTCAGACCTACTGGACCCACCGGAACGAGGCGGACTGTTCATGAGACTCGAAGAAGGCGACTCGTCGTTGGCATGGTCAGCAACGTCAAAACTACTGTTGTTCCGAGGGAACGGGTTCCAGATTTGATCGCGAGCCGTCATGTGGCGGTGCTCCATTGCATTCTCAGACATGAGCGAGTTCGTCGACGACGGCACGGAGTACAATCGCGAATGGAAACCGGGACGGGTAGGGAAGGTCCCCATTGCCGGTGCACGCGCAGACAAATGACGATGTTCGGGCTCTCTCGCTACCAATGGCCCGAGCAAGATATTGAGCATTCAGGACAATGGACCAAAGGAATGCTACTACCTGTCGTGTCCATCGTGCTTGATGGTATGCGCGCCGAGACTTCTGTTCGCTCCCGGACCGGCGACCGGCCACGCCCCGCCACATTACGTTCAGGTAGTGAGTCTCCGATTCCAAAGACATCAAATACGGACCGTGTAGGTCCACGTTCCACAGAATGCTGTCGAATGACCCGATTCCTAGCCTCAAATGATTCCGAGGAAGCTGTGGGTCGCGGTGTAAGAGAATAGCCTACACGCGAGGGAACATGTAAACGAACTTGCTGGAGTTTCTGCAGGAACAGACCAAGCGGTGTGAGATAGTTTATCTCAGAGTCCAGAGCTGTATCTTACCTTGCTGAGTCACGAATGAACGCGAGTTGTCGAAAAATACGTTATCAGTAGATATGTGACTTACAGAGGGCTGTGGATCCGAGCCGTAGTCCCTGTTCCTGAGCATACCAATACCATCTGAATTGGAGGACGCCAGTGGATCTAAACTGAGCGGCGATGGGCTCCTCCGAACAGGACGCAGCTGGGGAGATGGTGGTAGTGATTGCACAGGATCTGAAGACGACTGCCTCATGCCAACATCAGCGCTTGTACTTGCCATACTGGGAGCAGCGGAGCTGGAAGGTAATGTTGCTCCAGAGTTCTCGTGTCCAGCGGATGATCTGCCCGCAGCGGGAGGCCGGTAAGCTGAGTAGGGTGAGAGTCGATGAATGCCGCCGAATGGCGGAAAGGGCGTGCTGCTATTTGCCGAAGACACCGGAGGACGACCGACGGGCGCTGCTATGGATTGCACGTTAATCGAGAGTAGCATGGGGTTTCAGAGAGTCCCTCGAAGGTACTCACGATTAGACGGCCCGAAGGTGGGGAACGAGGAGACAGCGCCGTTGGGTGGGACATGACTGGATTCATCAGTGGTATCGGACGTACGCAACCCACTACTATTCATAGACAGAAAGCTTGCAGACATGGCGTGCCATTCCTCATGAGGGGGGGCGTGTTCGGAAGATGCCAGCTGTGGCGAAGAGGACCCAAGCGAACTACGGAGTGCGGCTATCTGACGGTCGAACTCGTTGAAACGCTCCAGGGAAGTGCGCAGGGTGTCTTCCACGGACGCTGACATCTCAGTGGGGCGGTTGGCAGCGAACGCCGGGCGTGGTAACTGGATGGGTGCGTCTGACACCTCCCTTTGTTGGGGGATTGGTGCCGAAGTGGGGACTACTGGGCAATCCACCGCGTTCCGGGGCATTGCAGACAGACCACTGGAACTAAGGTCGCTGTGGGAGCTGGACTGTGCGGTGTCGTATCCTGTGGAAGTGGAAACGTCTGAGGAAGACGAATGGTCGCTAGTAGAGGAGCTGCTGGTGCTCCTAGCTCTCTTGTTCCTCCCCTCTCCGCTACCGTTGTTACTGCTTGAGTTGCTGGTGAAGTGACGAGAGCTTCCTGGGTTGCCACTGCCACTGGCCTGCGCTGCATTGTTCAGCGATGGTTCAGGATCGGAATCGTACCCGCACTCCTCGAACGGGCGCTTTCCGTTGGGCTGTATGTTGACGCGGCGAAGATGGGACGAGCGATAATTCGAGGACGAGGACATTTGCACAGACCTGGGGTTGGTCTGCACTTAAAGAGAGAAAGGAAAAGGAAAAGGACACTGGCGGGAGTCCAACACGGCAGCGGCTCTGTCAGTGAAATGAGGAAAACAACAACTTGGGTTTCGGGTGCGAGGGGGCCAGGTAAGGGGACATCGCCACAGCCAAGGTGGCTAACTTCGATATGTAAGGCGTCCCCTGGTCGTGCATAAAATTCCGGCCAACGTCGAGCCGCAATCACTCGTAGTACAGCATGGCCTGCAACTATCCATTACGTGCATCGTACATATACAGTGCTCTTCTACCCTACACCTCGCTGCATTCGTTGCGCGAAGTTATCCACTCTAGCCGGCACGTGGGAGGGGGCCTGTCCTTTTTCACCACCTGTCCGCGGTACATGGATGCAAAATGCCTGGCTGAACGTGGCCCCAGCACGGCCCTCCATATAAATTCTTGTTGTGCAACTGTATTGGCCCCTAGTTCGGACACACACTGCTCCGTCGGGATAAGATGTCGCTGCGAAACCGCGTTTCAGCCATCAGTGGGATCACATGTGACGAGACTCACTCTCACGTAGAATCTCATGGCAATGCCAAACCCCAAAAGTACGATCAAGATAACGGCAACGCCAGCGCATGTCGCTATGGATAGGGCGTCGATTGTTCTCAATACATCGGCGCACGCCATTGGGATTGTTGCGTTCACGGGTGCCAGCACGACCATGCTCGCTTGAGCACTACCTGCTGCGGCAGAGGAAATTGGATAGGGGACACACCCGAATAGAAATACACACTCACTCTGTACTGTCCACTGTGTGACAGAGGACTCTATCTGTACAGTTGAATCCTTTGCTATCCGCTGAGACCTACACCCGAAAACGGTACATGATTGGGCGACGATCCGAATAAATGACCTGACGACATACGCTACACCATCCATTTCGACCGATATGTGACTATTCGTGCTTCCAGCCTGGGTTACAGTCGCTGACAGAGCAGCTGCGACTGGCTGCCACCGTACTGCGGTCATTAGAGAGAGCGCCAAGAAAGTAGACAAGGACATCATGATGCACGAACCCAAACGGCTGAGAAAAGACCCTGACCAACGAAATCGCAGACGATGTTGTGCATTGCGATTTTAAATGTGTGTGACCCATGGACCCGTCTACTTGTGATGGTGCTGTAGAGCATCCCGATCGAGGTTTCTTATAGACAAGATGCTCTTCATGTTCGTCAGGTTAGGGATGCTCTTCGTTAGCGCCAATGACTTGCAGTAAGTGGTTGCCAACTCACATGAGGAACCGGGGTATGAGGAAAGTGTCAATCCTAGCTGCCGACGGGTCCTTGACTTGCAGATATGACGAATTGCTGTGCGCAGGTTGGCCCGCAATGGTGACGTTATCGCTCGTGCAACGGTGGAGCGAACGGTCATCAAATTCATGGGAGTTACGGTGGCACCTTCCTCGAGGATCGCTCGTCACCGCATACCTATCTACATATCCGCTATGGAGAGCCCGAGGCGCTAGGACAAGTGCCGCCCTAATTCATATCAAGCAAAAGATGGTGAGCACTTCATTCTATTGGAACGTTCCCAGCGAGGGCGTGTACCAGAAAATGGAAAATGCTGTTGGAACGCCGAGTGGGACATCATCGTGTCCACAGGTAAATTATGGCGTAACATGTCGGTGCTTGTTATTTTTGCCGCGCTCAACTCCATCATGCCCAGACCGCCTGTCTGGTGAGAAATGGAAGAACAGAAGTGATATGAAACGTTGATATATAGGTCGGTATAGTATGCGCTCGCCTTGCAATGGAATGGACGCCCAACAAGCAGCCCAAGCTGGCTCTCGTCCCATCGGCACATGGAAGAGCATGCACAGGCAAATGGAAAAGTGTCTTCTGACCCTCTCGCTTGTGCATGTCAACCAGCCCTGGTTCTCACCCGCCACTCCGTGGATCCCACCTGATGGACAGCAGACATCCACCGTCGGCTCACGACGGACAAGACATGACACACCCAGAAGCCGAAAAGAACCCTTGAAAGACGCCCGCCCTTCTAGACCCAAAGTACTGCTGCATCTGGCACTTCTCTAGCCCTGCTGACACTCTTTCGTATTAAGCGGCGAGACATGGCCAGTTTGCGCTTTACGTCCCCCTAGTTTGAGTACCTTGCTACGTACTAGCACGGTGGACTCAAATCAGCGGGGTCAGTGCCTGATTGATAGGGGGGGTCTCATGCGAGGTATACACTTAACTATCCTCGTCAGGTCCCCGCAACCTGTCTGTGCGACAGTGTTCCTGTGTATGCACAAATGACCATCGCCATATGGCGGAAATGAGGTATATAACAGTGCTCGACGACCCAAGCTCAGCCAAGGTCGGCGGACGGATGGTCACCAGTCGGATCCTGCCACTCTGTCGTGATTGTATCGTGCGTCAGATCTTATATATATATGATCAATGCGCCAGAAGTGCACCCCAACATTCGTTCTCTATTATCGATCCAGAGCCATTACCAATATTAACCACGATGCCCTAGAGTCATATACATACAAATGCCTGTAAGTGGTAAGTACATGCTGACAAAAAATACACACGACACGTAGACAGATGCTGTTTTTGTATCCCTATAGACGAACAGAAATCAACAATCTAACATACACATGCGCGGCACGTGCTAGCCATGCAAGTGCGCAAGGCAAGCGTGTGCTTCCCATTACCCTTCTAAAAAAGAAAACCCACATCAGAGAAACACTAAACCCCCAATGGAAAATGGTGCTAGAAAGCGCAGCCTGCGCTCTCAGAACGGCAGCCGCGTTGGCGTCCACACCTCCGGGAATGCGTACCACATCTCAGGAACTTGCCGGAGCGCGCAGTCTTGTATACAGACCGATCCCTCCGACGCTATCGCCCTAGGATCATCCCTACCTCCGCTGCTGCTGCGCAGAATGGTGAAATCCAGCCAGGCATCCTGATACCGATGTGTTCCTGTACGCTTACGATATTCGAAGCCGACTTGACAGAGTGTCGTGAGCCTGTTCCCGAACAGTCTCGCACATTCCCCTCGCACGATCTTCCACGATTCTAGGTCATCTACTTCATCGTATTCCGGGAATTGCATGCAAAGACGAAGGGACCGTAGAGACAGCAATGGCGATAGTGCATTGACGTATTCCTGCTGGATAATTGATTCAGCCAACGGAATGACCTATGCCGAACCGCAATAAGGCCCACAGTCGGCAGTCACAAGTGAAGAATGAGGGGAACGAGAGGAGGAAGGACACTTACACATGTAGAGATAGACTTGCCGTCGTGGTACCCACAACGCTCGATCTCTAACACCTCCAGCGACGGCAGAAGTGTAGCAATAAGACGACAGATCCGCGGTGACAGCTTGTCCTCGATAATAATACGCAAATGTCTCAGAGGACAGCCGCTTGTAGCGATGTCCGTTATCACGCGTTCAGCGTCGGCCTGGGAGAGGGCAATCGGCCACCGTGGCAAGTCCACCATTGCTAGGACTGCCAGTCTCTGAAGAGAGGGTAGATAACCCAAGATGCCGTCGAGCCTGCAGGCATTAGAAATGGCAAAGCTCGTCAACGACGCCAATTTCTCCAGTCGGACACGATCGGGATGCTCGTCGCGCGGAAGAAGAATAAAATCTTTTCCTCTTGTGCGAGAGAAAAGCAGCCTCAGATCGTTCAGAACGGGCATGCGCTCGAGGGCGTCCCAAATCAATGCCGCGGGAGGCAAGGCAACAGGATATGTGTACGTTGGCTGTGTGCCGGGTATGTGACCATAAAGCACGAGCGTGCGTAGCTGGGGCCAGTGAACAGTAGCAAGAGCGGCGAAGGAACAGAGGTCACCGGAGATGTCAAGATGAGTGAGGCAGGAGGCTTGTTGACGGAGGAAAATGGCACACGACCGCTGCTCTCTCAGTCCACGGATCTGTGTTTGGGCACGATATTTTCTTCTCCAATCGCGCATGTAGTACGTGATGTCAGAAACCTTTGGATCCGTGGGACCGTCGCCAATGCGCAGGCACTGGCCCACGGGTGCAAGATTCACCCGGGAAAGGCAAACTGGGAACACGGATAGGAGACCCATGTCTATGGGTGTGTCTAAGAGAGAGAACGAAGTAAGAGATGGACACTGGCCGATCGCCTCGAAGAGGGACTGCGGGGGGATGAACGGGAAGCTCAGGGTGATTTCGGTTAGCTTGGGCATGGTCGCTAGCGCAGAGGAAACGATGTCCAGGCTGAACGGCGTGTACATGCCATCGCGGTCGAAGTAACCATGGCGCAGCCGACCTGGCTCTGTCCACTCGTCATGCCAAGTCAGGTGCAGGTGTCTGGTGGGAGATAACGCGTCAATATTATTTCCGTGCAGGGACTGTAATCAGATAGATGTTTACTGACCTGATGTACGGTCGCAGAGACACGGGGAAGAAGAGGAGCCCGTTCTCTGCATCGACCTTTGATTTATGCGGCCAGCGCACATCGGAAAAGATGACTGGCAGACAGGCCTGGCGGAAGAGGCGGGAAGCGGTGGATAGATTCAGCAGAGATGAGTCCACGCCTCTGCCTTCCCACTGCAGCAACTCGTTGCTCAGAATATGGAGAACATCCTCGTTCAGGATCGACATGAATGACAGCAGAAATTAGGGTAGAAAGTGAAAAAAATCCGGGGGTGGGGATGTTGCCACACGACAGTATGATGTGGAGGGCTAGTGTCAACCTCGCGGTCGTCGAAAGCGATATCTGTAATGCCCTAACTGGGGGAGAGGGTGAGAGGAGAGGCTTGGGGGATGCAGTGGGACATATAGCGAGAGACATACACAGTCGACGTTGATTTAGGCGCTTCGAGCGCGCAGGCCGGTGGACACGGGGGGCGTCCAGAAACCGTGCGTCGGTAGATGGGTTTTGTCAAGGTGCGTGTCGGCTGCTGCATCTCTGCAGGTATGGCCATCAGTAATAATTATGGAGATCGGGTAGACCAGAACCCTAACAATGTCGCGTTGCACGCTCTAGAGCTGCCTCGACCGCGTTCTGGATTCGATTAACAGTGTTCCTTGTCGGGGCTTACGACATTACGAAAACGCACACTGATTGGTGGGGGAATTACCGTCAGTACATGTGTATGTATGTATGTCTACCATACGTATGTACAGTCGCACACCCACGTCACGGAACTAAGAGAAAAAAAGCAAGACAGGTGGTGCATAATCAAGAGGAATCGACATATGTCCGCCATGGCTTGTACACTACCGGGATCAGCCGTTCCCTCCCCCCCCCAACTTGCACTTACATACGTCATGATGTCCGTCGCCCCTCACCCACTCATATCCGGATCTCTGCGTCCATCTAGCTGCTAATTGGATGCATACTTTTCTGTCCACTCTCGGCTCACGCGCTGGGCATCCTTCTCGTTCTCCTTGTAGTGCTTGGCCACGTCTGTTGCAAGCGGGTCGTCCGGATTTGGTGCGCTCAGAAGCGCTTGTATCGACAGCAACACGGTTCGGATTTGCAGTGCTGGTGACCACTTGTCTGGTGTCGCGCGTCAGCATCACGCGAAGGCCGACGACTAGTGCAAGCTCTCTCTACCTTTCAGAATGTCTAAGCAGATGCGACCCAGTTTGTCTGTACAACCCACGTCAGGACGGATCACGGTAGGTGCTGTCTGGGAGAAGGGCATTGGAGGCCACGCACCGATATTGGGATGGTATATCTTGGTGAGGAAGCGGACCTTCGGCGGGGCCATCGGATACTCTTCCGGGAGGAAGAGCTCTAATTTGAAAACACCGTCTGCGGACCAGGTACGTGTTTGTCTCGACTCGAACCATCCATCGGGGAGAACAGCGGGACTTACTTTGGAACGGACTGCCATCGGGACCCTTGATAGTCACATCAAAGTAGCGGAGGTTGTCCTCGTGCGGAGCGGCAGTGATGCCCGGTGCGGGGTCTGCGACGAGCCTGTCTGTTTCCTGGTGGTACGTGCGGTGTCAGCGTTCAGATACTGCAGAGTAACCCCATCACGACGAGGATGTATACACAAAGGAGCAGCCCCACCTTGATGATTCGCTGGATAACGCGGGTGTGGCTATCAGCGAGATGTCATGCCTGCGGGAAAGCATCCTTGCCTTTGGTAAGGCCATATCGAGGGCTCGTGTGTGTGTCGTGCGAGGGCAGATAACTTTCCAGGCGTGTTACAGAGATCTAGCAGTGGGAAGACAGAACCCTCGCACACGCACAGATCTACCCGAGTGCCGACACCCATATTTGGCAGATCTACATTCCCACGCCTGCATCGCCTTTCCTTGCACCCTTCGGTCGTCGTGCCTCGCAGTGTCCCCAGACCCCGCCCAAGATGTCCAACGAGACACAACCCAGCGTGAGTGTATCCTCGAGACCTGGGCTGCCATGTATCCATTCGCGAGGCATAGGGACAGACTAAGAAGAACGATGATTGGGTCAAGCTCGTCAGCTCCGACGGGTACTCGTTCCTTGTCAAGCGCAGCGTTGCCATGATAAGCGGAACGCTCAGGACCATGCTGAGCACAGACAGTGGGTAGCTACTACCAAGTCACCTCGACCGTTTCTAACAGCGACGGGCACGCATGCAGGCACATTCCGGGAGGCACGCGCCAGTACGTGCCCGATTAGTGAACGGTGAGGAGCTACTTGTGTCAGAAACGCGTCGACCACCGCCCCCAAGCTCATTCGCGGCGAACAGCGCCGTCCTGGTGGAGAAAGTCTGCGAATACATGACCTTCAAGGCACAGTACGAAAATGCAGGGCCCAAGGAAGAGATCCCCCTGCACGAGTTCACCGAACGCCTCCCCCCTGAAGTTGCACTTGAGCTGTGAGGTCTACTGTGCCACGTCCGACCTACGCACGCTGATCGCCCCTTTGTTAGTCTACTCGCAGCTGACTACTTGGAAGGTGATGTCTACGACTACATTTGAATAGTGGTGCTTACAGTTCATCAGTCTAGCCCAGAACGTTCGCTTGGTCGAGGCATGGCATGACTTCCCCACTATCTAGCATCCAATTCACATGTTTTCCAGTCACATACACACATTCAAATACATGCGTCTCTTGTACAAACAAGTAAAGTGCCCTATAGCAACGCCGTTAGGTCCTTGTCCACGATCTGTGTATAACGCTTCATGTAGCTACCTTACCATCCGACTCTCGACCCTAATACACTGGTCTGGCCCAGCCCCTTACAAGGTCGTCTCAAATCGCTTCAGGGGCATCGGCCGCCCTGTTGGTTTCCGGTTCCTAGCAATCTGGTCCGCAAGGCGCTCAACTACGTGCCCGTCATCGTCCTCCAACGCGCTCCGAATAAGCTCTTCCATACTTCGCCCATCGACATCTCCCACGTGGCGACGCATACTTGGAGCAGGGATAACAGGGAATGTCTCGTCGACAGGCTGGAAGTGCGGTAGGCGTTCGTTGACCAGATCTGACTGCCGTCTACATTGATGGGTGGAGGTTGGGGTCCATGGCCGCAAGGCAAAGGATCAGAGAGTAGGATCGGAATGTTATAATCAGCATGATAGGAGGTGGTCAGAATCTAGATCACTCACGCATCTGCGAAGCTCCGGATATAGTTCTTCATCTGGGCCCCTTGCGCAGTCAGCATGTCTGGTCCATGCCGGTCCTCAAAGGGAACTGTTGACAACTCTGACGCGTTCTCGGCTTCTTCACTGACAGTCCAAGACGTCAATTAATAGAACGAGGGGTGGCGGCGGCCGACGTACCGCAACAGCTGGAATACACGTTGCATCCTACCCACAGCAAGAATCTTGTGCTTGATTTCCTGCCGCCGTGCTGAATCTTCGGCCGGTGTAAGCGACCTGTCAACGGTCTGCACGTCATCTTCCTCTACATCTTCAAGTTCCTCTTGACTGCAAGTCGCCAGAATAGCCAGAAGCATCTCGGTGACTATACGCAAGGTTCGTCGTAAGTACTAATGGTCTGATTTGCATCCGATTATGAACAGACGCACTTTTTGCGCCAACGAACGGGAGGCTCCATGTGAACGCGTCCATAAAATTGGGAAGCCAATACGGGTGAGAACTGGAGTTGAACTGACGGATCGTGATGTTCTTGTTCGCGTACTTGATCACGGCTCCGCGATTATGGTATACATCAAGATAGTTGGGCGCGCTAAAGACTGTTATTACGGATGGGAACTTCTTTGTTGGCGTCCTGCGGTACATCATATATCTTTTAGAGCGACATTAGCACCAACACCCAAGTCAATAGCCACGGTGGTCGTGGTCATGAGCCATTCATGTTCAGCGGCGACGATGAGAAAGCAAAACATATGAGCCAGAGTAGCAGGAGAACAATGAGATCGCGTACCCCGCATCCTGTGCCTCGTGCCCACGGACGATGCCAAGGAGTCCATTGCGCTGAAGGAAATTGCACGCCGCGTCATACCTGCACGTCCATTGGTCAGTGTAGAACTGGGTGATCAAGGGACGGAGCCACTTACGTGTAGAAGAAAGAGCAGCCACGCGTCGCGTTGTGCTCAAAGAATGTCCCAGGAGCGAGTGGCGGTCCGTGTTGTGATGGCTCGTATTCATAGCCAAAGTTAGCTATAGGATCGGACCACAATAGATCACATAACAGTCCGCTCGAGCCTGGCTCTTGGAAACGATCCAGCTGTTCCGGGGAACACGCGTTCAGTTTAAGTACTAAAGGTCGCGTGGCGGAACGGCGACGGAGGGAAATCATGCGAACCTTGCGTAGATCATCGAGCGTGATGAGCTCCGGTGAAAGCCCACCATGCACACAGAAGAAGCGGTTGTCTACTACTGCCGCGAGCGGGAGCGCATTGAAGGACTCCAGACAGGCGTCGTACACAGCAGCAGAGTACTTATGGAGGCCTGCACACGCGTAAATCAGTAGGTCGTCGCGCGCATCAACGGTGACGTACACTCTCGCCTGAAAGTAAAGTACTCTGTGAGATGCCTACACTCGTGGTTACCACGTAGGAGGGTGATGTCCCTGGGACGTTGGAGTTTGATCGCATAGAGGTAAAGCAAACACTAGAATGCACAATGAATTGTCTTCTCGGACAGACCAAGGTTTTGCCCGACGTACCTCGATACCAAAGTTACCCCGATCGACGTAATCGCCTAGGAACAAATAGTGGTTTTCGGAGAAGCTGCCTCCGATCTCAAACAGTTTCATGAGGTCATACTGAGCGCATGAGTCAGGTGACTGCACAATGAGCACCTCTATGATGCAACTCACATACTGGCCGTGGATATCCCCGCATACTAATTGAAGAGTATGATTGTCAGTGTTAGTCGCAGAGGATTCGAGACGCATGCAGCAGGTGGAACGCACTGGTAATTGGACTGGCAATATCGATGAGGTTTGGCTCGCGCGAGAGCATATCCGTCGCCTGACCCAAGATATACAATGCCTGCGCTTCGGTGAGGCGTCCCTCGTCGAAGAAATGTCGCTTCATGAATTCGGCATTGGGGATCCTCTCTCCGCGAGCATCGCGTAAGAAAAGTTCATCGTCTGAGGCTCTTTCAGCTCTTGGCGGGGTTACCTTTGCGGTTGATCAACAGTACAAAGCAACCAGTAAGGTCGATGTGAGCCCGCATTGGATGGATGGAATCTATTACTGACATGCGGGAGGGGTCTTTCCGTGAAGCTTCTGCTGGGGCCAGAGGCCCATTGAGATGTCCCTCCTGGGACAACGGGGTCGTTGTCTGTGCCAAAGCCACCTGGTTTCGAGTATATATCTTGCGAGGACACCATGAGTGGCGAACGGCGTCGACGGGGTGCACGAGGATATGAGCGGGTTCTCAGTGGAAAGGAGGGTATACGCAAGTGGGGAAGGACAGATACTGGCTGCAAGTTGACAAGGCCCAGCAGTCGACATGTCCAATTATGGCTCCATGGAACTGTGTCATGGGCGGGCGTCTATACACAATCAGTCATCCTGTATAGGTGAACGTCAATCGTTATCGGTAATCATAACGTAGCTGGATGATAGTCGGCAAGGAGGGCCCACTACTGTACTGTGCACATCATCGGATAAGTCGGCAGAGGAACATCGGCTGTCCATGTTTATTTCAGGAATATTTACGTAGGACTTTACGCGGAAAAATATTCCCCGCCCTTCCTGACCAACGGCAAATTTACAAGCATCCTCGCTGCGAGCCTAATCACACACAGCATCGGCCCTCACGCCATCGCTGGATCCGAGCTGTACAACTTCAGCACGTCTCAAGCTCCTAGACTGGATCGGGACAATATTTGGGATAATCAAATACTGCGATCTTCCACGTTGCTGACGTCACGTTACTGTGCCCCACCGCCAATTGGTGGACTTGTGCAAGACTCAGTACTGATATGGATTATCGTTGGCTACTTGCCAGTATACATACCAGAGCTGCCTGAAGTCGGTAAACAAACTAGGTCTACAGCGTCAGCAAGCGACTTTTTGAGAAGTACATAGTCTTTCATCATGGCATCATGACCGATGCTTTTACCATTATGCAGGTATCCCCTCGCATTCCTCATAACCTAGGGCAAGGTTCAGATTTTGCAGACATTGCGTGGCGGCGCCTTTGAGCAGATTATCCAGGCCACCCTGTGCGTGTAGTTCCTCAGTGCCAAGGTTGAACCAAGGTGTGCCCATCTATGTCACTTACCACGACGACGACTCGCTCTCCACTGCTGTGCACCTGCACACCACCGATCACAGCACCCTGCTTACCTGCGACGTCTGCGAGACTAGGAACGCCAGCTTGCACATGGACGAGTCGCTCGCCCCTGTACTTTTCTTCGTACAGTGCCCTGATGTCAGCGGCCGTCGCTTTGGAGGCAAGTGGCATCGAAAGCGTGCAGATGATCCCGCTGAACCAAGGGGCGACGACAGGAACGAAGCCGACTTGTACCCCCTCTGCGTCCGTGCTTGAGCCCGGGAGGAGCGTGGACAGATGCCGCCCCGCTTCGCGCTCGTGCACATGATCCGTCAGGGAATATGGGCGGATGCCACCGCCAAGGCTCTCAGGGGGGATCTTCGGTGTGGTCATCGGTTGCCCGTCGGGTGACTGGGACGAGACTGTGCCTGCGCCACTATACCCAGACACACCGAAAACGGTGGGCCATGCACCACGCTTAAGATAGGGGAGCAAAGGCGCGGTCAAAAGTTGAATAGCCGTTGCATAACAACCGGGGTTGGCGATGCGAGTAGCGCTGCGGATAGCCGAGCGATCGTAAAGTTCTAGTTAAGCACGGAGCACGGAAGAAGCAGGAAACAAAGCATGAATTTCTCATTCGTCACATGATAGATTACAAGCACTTCTCACCAGGCAGACCGTATGTCCAGCTATCGTTAAACCTCCAGTCCGCACTCAAGTCCACTACAACACCTGCCTTTCCTCCCTTTTGTTCTTTCTCTTTGGCACCACTGTCCAAGGCCCCAACGAACGGCGCACCTGCACCATTCGGCAGTGCCAA
>JADGIP010000267.1:0-24547 GCA_016618355.2 Astraeus odoratus | reverse complement strand
TAGCATTCCCCCTGACCGTTGCCTCGACCCAGTAGTGAGGGTATGAAGTTTGACTGACGGGAATGTAGCATGCTTGTACATCCCGTCGAGGTTTCCTAGTAAAGATAATCCTATGAGTGCTGAGGATGGGACAGCCTTCGAAGGCTGTGTCGAAGCAGGCGCAGGTGGCGTGTATATGCCACGCTCTCTGTCGTCGTCCTCTTTCGCCCACATACGAGCACGCTGGCCCCTTTCCTCAGCCATCAGACGGCAACGGGAGACAAACATTGGCGTTTTGGCAAACCCGAAGCTTTGTTCCTTAGCGGAACGAGCTCTGTGCCAGAATGTCAAACTGGGATCGATGGAACGAGGAATAAAATTCGGGAGAATAATGTTGAAGTAACCGATTGCAAGGAACCAGTAAGAGTCATGAGGCGGTCGTACTTTGAAGTACGGCCGAAGATTTAATGCCGAATACATCAACCTGTTGATGTACGGTTAATAATGCTAGAGTCTAAGCGAGAAATAACAAAAACTTGCGCTGGTAGGTCGGGTGAACTATTACCTAATCTTGCCCAGGCGATATTACAGATAGCGAAAAGTGCCGCGGAAATAGAGACGCCATTCTCCCTGCAACGCTTCAGGACCAATTTCGTGCGATCTGCGCCATATGAAACCGTCGGGACGATCGTGTGTCTTGGAAGCTTTGAATTTCGAGGGAATGTTTGCCCTCCCTATTTGGCCCCATTGAATTAGTAGATGTTGGAAGACAAAATGGTATGTACGTACGATTTTCCTTTCTTGGCTAACTTGGTAGTCGATTCTACTGATGGCACGTCGCAACTTGCTCGGCTCGGGAGCAAAGTTATCTTCAAGACAATTTGGCAGGGTGAACATCTGCCCATGGAACGAACTCAGTTCAGAACCATTCTAGCCGCTAAAGTTGCGAACCTTTCCGGGACTGGGACGGCAGAACCGATTCCATTCCTCGCCTAATTGTGTCTCCAGCTCTTGCAGACTCTTCTCGCTGGCAAGCAAGCTAAAGAAATCATTTGCAAATTGGTGTAATGCCATGCCATCACCGAGAAAATGGGTTGCACAGATCAGCAAATCGTGGCTGGTGCTCAGCACTGGGGTCGCTTCTGCCTGCCGAGGTGTGAGCGGCGGGGTTGGAAGGGGTGCTGTGCCAGTGGAAACTACAAGATAGGATAAGCGCTCGTCAGACAATGTCCGTTCGCCGTTTAAGTAAGCATCGATAAGCTCTAGGAAGGTGATCAGAGAACGAGGAGAATAACGAGAGAACCTTCCATACCATCCTTCGTGACTGACTTATACTCGAGATTTCTATCAGCGTTGGCCAGCGCGTCCTGGGGAGATGAGGGCGGTGCATATCTATGGACTGCACATCAGGCGGAGACGCGGCACATTGTTAGCAACAGACGCACATGAATCTGACGTCGTCATAGCTATGCATGGTGACGGAACTCGCCAGGAGCGGGTGTCGAATGCGGAGAATTGCCCATACAAGTCGAATGCGTGGGCGTTGTACGAGGTGTTCTGACGCGTTAAAGCCGAGGTGCAGGTACCTGCGTTAGCGGCCGCGCAATGCACGGACAGTGAACAACCTGCTCCGCGGGGAAGGGAGGTGGGGCAGGCACATACATATCATTTACTCCGTTACCTCTGGACGGGAGGTAGTAGGAGAGCTCGGTGTCACCCATGCGACGCTCGACGACGCGACATGGGGACGGTGGGTTGCTCTCCGCGATGGCAAGCACGGGTTGTGCAGTGGTATCCATGAAGTCAAAGCCGTAGGATGTGGCGGGTGCAGAAGGGTGTAAAGCCAAAGACGATTAGTAGCCTTGACTACGTATATGATATGTATCTCGTTCCAGCGCGCTGGACCGAGCTATTTACCGTAGATTCGGTTAAACCGAGGACAGAAAATGGGAATTCCGACGGCTCGATTATAGCATCAGGGGGTTACAGAATGAAACAGCCTCCTTTCAGTCAGGGGTGGCCTTGAGGCTCATCATGATCACATCGCGGGGACATGTCTCCGCTTCCACTGCTACTTCAAGTAAATATAAGATACGAGATCGTGAACCCTAAGTAAACCAGAGAGACCATCGCAGTAAATACTTATGACCCTGCCACTTGGTAATCACGTACAGTAGGTAGTTCGGGCCTAGACCTAGGCACCTGGCTGCCCATCACACAATACATGTCCGCCACTCTACGTCAGCTCCTGGTGAAGTGGGAACACTGCATGACATACGTTCGCCACTATCATGGTTCCTTTGGGCTTAGGGTCTTTGGTCTGCTTTGGCCACCCCAGAGCTTTCCATTCCAAACATCCTCGCTCCCGCTGCTGCTAAGTGAGGGCAATTTCCGAGCGACATATCACAGCCTCATTCATGGCAGCCCTGACCAACATGGATGCGATCCGTCTGGTACGTCAATTAGCCTAATATTGGCACAACTTCGTCCAGGTACTACTCGGATGACATACGGATACATGATCTTCTTCGGAAGGATAGAGCAACCATGCTCCTTCCCATCATTTTGATGGCGCGTGAGGACTTTCTTGCAAACTATTCTTGGTCTCGGGGTTAGTGTTGCTAGTCTCCCAGCGATCCATTCCCGCTCCCCGTCCGAGTCGCACCGTTTCTCACGTTGCATGCACTCACAGTGGGTACGGATGAAATACATGTAAAGCAGATATACGTACAAATGAATTCTAGAGCTGAGTGAGATAAACAAGAATATGTGGCACGTGAAGAGTGTCCGTAGTGTAGCAAGTCCATGAGGCCTTCTTAAAAATCATCTCTGAGGTAAGGCTGCTGTGTACTCGAGTCCATTACCTATTGCTTTTCCGCTTTCTCAGCCGTATCAAACATCACTGCCATTTCATTATCCGCATCCTTGGAAGCCGTCTCTGGGCCGCATCCCAGCGCTTCCACGTCATGTTGCCTTTTAGGTGGAGGTGCGGTCTCCGTAGACTTAACCCACGTATAATACCTGCAGGATCCGATAACAGTCGGTGCTTATTGAGATTCACAGTTCAGCGGAAGGCGCAACTTACATGGTTCCTACAAGAATCAGAAGGATGGATACAGCACGGTTGCTAGAATTCATATAGATGATAATGGTCATGCCCTGTCTTCGATCCGGAGAAGGCCGAGATAACTCACACAGTTAGAATGTCATGGAATAACCAAACGCCCAGCATGGTCTGGATAACAGTTCGTGTAGCCTATGGTGAGGAGATGGTCAACGATGTGCATGCGTCAAACGGGTGAAAAACCAACACTAGAGAACATATGGGTTACTGGACTCGTGACCTTGATGCTAAGCAACCCCGCCATGCATAGGAGGAAGCCAAAGATACCCGTAACCAGACTGCCCCACAGGAATACATTACTATCCCAAGACGGGGTGTGAGCAAGGTCTTCGAGGACGGATAATTCGCCATTAAGAGGGATAAAGGGGACGAGAAGGACGGCTGAGCCCAGGTTAGTCCAGTAAGCCAGATGGATCGTCGAGTTGTTGCAGTAAGGTAAAGAAGACTTGATTAATACAGCATGGAAGGCGATAAACAGTGACGAAAGGAACCCATAGAAAAGCGACATCGCGGATGGGGTGGCAGATGTGGGCAGCTTGGACGACGGGGCGACGCCCACTAAGAATCCGAAAGTGACGATAGTTGCCGCAATTATAACCCTCGGGGAAGGAGTCGACCGTGTATGAAAGGAGGAGACAAGAATTGTCAGAGGCAGAACCAGACCCCTGGCAATCTGGTCATGGAATAAGGAAATGGCTTGCAGACAGACCTGGTAAACCTACCTGGAAGAATGATGCTTCTACATCCCTGAGACACAGGGTGTTGAAGACGAGGCCGATGACGTTGACAGATACCACAGGGAATAGCTTCTTTGCGGTGTCGACGTCGAGTTTCGGTATTTCCACTCGTGACGTGATAGCAGCAGATGCATGAAGAAGCACGACAGCGATAACGAGTTGCAAGAAGAGGAAGACGAGTGGAATATCTGGCGCATTATTCAGGACAGCCTTGTTGCTTAAACCCAATGAACACGTGAGCTTGAAGACTGCGGAAGAGGACGAACGTAAGGCCCTTACACGAAGACCATCTACAGGAAAACAGGGGTAAGTGGAGGGGTGGACGGAGGATATCGACATCGGTAACCTACCACTAGGGCGGATGTCATGTAGAACGAAACGACACCAGCCACCTTGAGAGTGTAGGCATCGCAGAAACGACTGGGAGCCATCATGGCAGGAGGGAAACCGGACAAGAAAGCAAAAAAATTATCATTGGAGTGGGCTTTTAGCTGATGGCTAACGGGCTAGTTCGCGTCCTGGTTGTGCGCGCTTCGGCAACACGATTTCCCAACTACAGATAATTTGGCCATCAACTTAGGCTTCCTCGGTCTCGATGCGGTCTATTAAGCGGATAACATAACCAAAAACGTACACGCCAGCACCAGTTCACTAGATGAATCGGTGTTACAACTAGCAGCCGCTCCGAAGCAAGTGACTTGCCAGCATCGGAACATCGGATAAATTTAGCGGTAGATCGAGCTGGCTCGTGGGAGTCGGTGGGACGGAGGCGCAAGGAACCGGAAGTGGGACAGGGGGAAGTGGAACATCTTGATCGTCCCGATTTATTATTATACCCATTTCCACGGAGGTCAGTCATCAGTGCCACATCACGTGTCTTCTCAGTGGGTGGTGCTGCTGGAGAGACGGCTTCGTCCGTCCGGCCTTCTGGCATCTGAGACATACATATGCAATGCCATACTAGCTTTGGTCCCTGGATCTGAGCCGCTGAGCATTACTTGTAGCCCTGCCACATCAATCCACCAAGTACCGCTGTCATAGAAAGGCCCCCCATGGCAAGGGAGCTGCTGGCCGAAAGTGGCGACTCAGATGTCGAGTTCCTCCTTCCATCCAGGCATTACGAGGATGCTGATCGTCCTAGCCGCCCGTCAAGGCGACTCGGAATGCCCTCGTACATCTCTCGTCGCCAATCCATTTCTTGTGTCGTCTTTGTTGTCGCCTCCTTCGCTGCATTTGCCTTGTTCACACTGATCATAGCCCCGTCCCAAGCTGGGGATCTGCTCACCGTAGTCCCCGCAACGGAAGTAGAGAGCGAAAAGTCCTATGTTCTTGGACCACCTACTCAGAGCTTTCGAGGTCTGGCGTCCAGCTCATCGTCTCATAGATAGGCTCGAAGTTCTGACCGTTTCCTCTCCTAGACAATCTCCGAAACGAGACTAAATACATCACTTCCTGGATAAATGCAGGCTGGAGTACGTATATATTATTTCATTGCAGAGCAGCATGTCATTCACACGAGCGAAGCCAATGATGTGATGACTATTGTGGGTGTCGCTCATGTGGTCGCATAGCCCAGTGCCTCATGTTCTACAGGGCAACTTACTATACTTGGCCATGATTACGGAACGCGTTCCAATCATCCCCAAGTTTGTCCCATCGCACATTGGCCCAGAGGCACCTCCTATCCCGTTTAGTGACGTTTTCGATGTCTCACGGCTGAGCCAGGCGCTCAGGATACCTATCCTGGAATGGGATCAAGTCAAGGACTCCAACAGCAGCACGCTTGATGAACTTGGGTGCTGGGCTGTGTGGCCAGTCACTGCAGAGGAAGACGGCGTCCCCCCACGGGACAGTCCTAATGTCCATTCGTTAATCCTTGGTGGGGCTTTATCGTCCTCATCTCATACCTCGAATTAACAAATAGCCAGACATTTCATACACGCGGGCACCTGCATGGGTCAAACTGACACCACCGGGTTCAAACGACAAGCATGCCTCCCTCTGGTCGCTTGCCAGGTTATCATTCTCAGAAGCCCGAGAACAAGCGATGAGTCAACCTCCCGAACCCTCTCCTCAGCATCAGCTGTCTCTCCCTCCGGATGATCACCTGCTTTGCTATGATTACCTCTATTACACGGCCGTGGCGAGCGTGTGTTGCTTCCTATACCCAGAAAGACGCATTCTGAATTAGCTTCGCATAGGCGTTCGAGTGGAGCTGGGATTATAGCCCAGTGTGGAGGTTCGTCGGACGACACATGTATTGGAACACGACCCTAGAGAAGCTTGCTGAGGAACATGCAAGGAGGGCCATGAACGTCCAGGACAATGAACCTACACCGCCCGTAAGTCATGTTGGCTTGCGGTCTCTCTGATACTCAGGGGTGTGGATTAGTACATCTCTATCCACGTGCGGCACGGTGACTTCCGGGTTTACTGTAATGACCTTCCCGAGGACCAGTGCTGGGCTCCGATCTCCGCGATTGCCAGACGGGTAGCAGAGGTCCAACAGGAACTTCTGGAGAGAAAAGGTATCAATGTCACCAATGTCATCATGACTAGCGATGAGCGAGACCCTAACTGGTGGGCTCAAGTACGGGAACGCGGATGGACCTGGGTAGATTATGCGGCCGAACGGACAGTCGAGAAATATGGCAGATGGTGAGTTAAATGCGCATCATATGCCCATCACTGATCGCTGTCTATAGGTACCCGCTCTTACTGGATGCTGTTCTGCAATCCGGTGGGGCAGGTTTCGTTGGAACGGAATATTCAACCATGACGACAGTGGCACTTCGCCGAGTGCAAGACTGGAATGATGGCGCCGTACGAATGACCAAGTGGGGATGGCCCGGCGCTGACGACCACTGATCTGGAGGAGAGGGGCTCATAGAATCTTTCAATTCACCCGAAGGCCAGAGCCCTGTTTCTTCTTGGTATGAACCTTATTTAACTGTACTTCGAACGTGGAGTATCTTCCAAGGACATCTTCACGAATGACGATATCAGCTGTCATTGCTGGACAGCCATGCTAGGTAGCAGATTTGTATATTCACGCGCCTTATAATCCTGGAGCTAAATTTGCGACACTGACCTTTTCCGGACATTTCTCCGGAGCTTAGCGAAGTACTTGTCAGATGACCCTAACTCCGACCGTGAACTCAACCATCATTTTATGTCCGAAATGTGGATAAAGGATTCTCCACTAGCAGACGAAATTCCCATGCGTGGTGTGTGCTGGACGTCACCCAAGGTTCCAGTCTACTCGTTGATCAAGCAAGGTGCTAAACCCCATATATACTTCTGCGCCCAGGATATTTTTGGCGAACTAGTGATGCATACCATCCTTTCTTGTCGCTTGATTATGATATTAGCGCCAGGAAGAATCTTGAAGCAATACATATGTACATTGAGTAAAGGAGTTCATCACGACACTGACCACTCGCTTTACATGCCCACCAAGTACGGCTAACGTTCCGGCATAGTCACTGTTGCGCCACCGGACACGTAATCGTAAGTGGAACTATCTAGGAAGCAGCTCGTTTTCGGATCTGGAGCTGTCCCCCATGGTTTCTACGATGCAATCGTGCATGCCATGGGCTGCATCGTGTGCGGCTCGCGCAAAGAATCTGCAAACTATACCCCCGTTCATACCGGATGTGACTCGAATCGGATGGTGGTTTGGCGCAGATTCCGAACAATGAACACCCCATTTCTGGCCAAGCTCCAGGCTGGCCAGCGCGAACTGTCCTCAACTCTGTTCTGAAAATACGGCATCAAAAGCATGTGATGGATACCTTCTTCCGGTGCTTGGTTTGAAAGTGGTTGGAAAATGGTAGAACTTTGAAGTTATTTCCTGTCGGGACCCGCCGCCACGACTTCGGGCGCACCAGCACATATTACGTGCCTCGGTGCGAGATCTGTTCGGCCTATTCTTAGTCTACCTGCTACCTGTTTCTTTGAGTAGCGCATACTTGTCACTGTCAGTACGTATTGTACGACATAGGTCGAAAGGACAGCGGGAAGTAGCTCGGCAAGGTAGGGCGAAGTCATCAGGGTGCTTTGACGGAGGCTGAGCCCAGTATAGAAGTACGTATGGCCGCCAAATTCGACTTCTTACTGAACGGCTTTCAGCGTATAGTCCGCGTGATGAATGGTATGAATCCTCGGTGCCGTACTATGCATTTGCAGTATCATAATTCGCAGGTGAAGACAGTGAATGTGTGGAGTAAAGCGCTCTTCGTGCATGTCACGTAAACGTGAGACTTCCACGTCGCCCATCACTTACAACTTGCAAGAAATGAACTGTGTCAGATGATGATCCAGAGTGTTCAAGAGGATTTGATGTGGCCACCCGTGAGTCATGTGTCCATTGGAGGCGCGTTCATATCTAAGCTTTATGTAGGTACTGGTTGATGCCATACACACGGTGGCTCTGCTCTCGGCTAAATGTATAAACATTGTCATGGCGTTGTATGCTTCGATTGATGCTATCGATAGGCAAAACTATGTACAAAGAACCAGCTAGATAACCGGGGCCAAAAGTTTTGCACGCCAGAATCTCCCAAACGCCAAGTCTTTGAACAGAAGAGGAACAATCGAGCCCCCTTTGTCGACAGCCAGTTTTTAACGTTCAACCATCCCTAACATTTGTGATGGCTTTGACTACATCAAATCTGTCAGTGACATCTTCCACTGTCTTTCCGGGCGTCAGAAGGAAACAGAAGCCCTATTTTCGAACTCAGTGTGCGTCAATCTTCGTGCAAACATTTCGCTAGAAAAAAAAAGAAAGAAAAACAACCCACCACACTGGTCAACATCCCCCGTCGCCTTCAGGACCTCCTTGTGAAACACACGAAGACGACCATCTACAACATGCACCGCCGGTTTGTTTTATCCTATACCGTGTTCGTCATCGGTTCTGTTGTACTACTTACCCTTTTCGTGCTCGACGTGGCTCCAGCTCCACTTTACGGCATTCTGTTGAATTCTTCCGTGGACAGCCGACGCGCAGAGTCGTACGTTCTTGGTCCACCTACCGAAAGCTTTCGAGGTCTCCTCCCAAATGTTATCTACCGATCGATGACTTAATCTTCTTTGCCAGGCAACCTGCGTAATGATACCAAATACATCACTTCCTGGCTAAACGCTGGTTGGAGTGCGTATTAGCCCTTGTTAGCAACCTTTTTCTTATGTCCTTCTGGCAGCCAATAGTGTGATGACAATTGTCAGTAAAGATTTGTTGCAAATGCATGGTCGACGGCTCATGGAACACAGGGGAATTTACTGTACCTTGCCTTGATTACGGAGCGTGTACCGATCCTTCCAAGGTTCCTACCATCCCATGGCGACAGGGGTAAAGCACTACCCATTCCATTTAGTCACGTTTTCAATGTGTCACGGCTGAGCGAGGATCTCCGAATCCCGATCCTGGAATGGGATCAAGTCAAGGACGTCAACAGCGACACGCTCGATGAGCTTGGATGCTGGGCAGTATGGCCAGTCACCTCGGAGGAGGATATTCCCCCAATTCATAGTTCCAATGTTGATTTATTGAACCTTGGTAGGGGTTTCTTCAATTCCAAGATCTCATGCTTTGGTGCTCATGCGAATGTCGAGATATTTCGTATACGTTGGCTCCTGAGTGGATCAAGCTCAAACCTAGCCACAAGCATGCTGCCATATGGTCACTCGCCAGGCTATCGTTTCCAGAAGCCCGAGAGGCGGCAATTTATCAATCGGCCATCCCATCTCCGCAGCGTCAAGTGTCGCTTCCTCCTGATGACCAACTCCTTTGCTACGATTATCTTTACTACGCCGGTTTGGCGACGGTGCGTTCCTATGAATGCCATGACAGGCGAATTTAGAATCAAAACCATGTAGGACTATGAGTGGAATCGGGATTATAGTCCTGTGTGGAGGTTCGTCGGACGTCACATACACTGGAACACGACCTTGGAGAAGCTCGCAGAAGAGCATGCGCGACGGGCCATGGGAGTGCCCGACAGCGAACCAACCCCAGCCGTAAGTCATAGTCCGTCACGGCTTGTTCCACGTTCAAAGCCTCGATTAGTATATTACTGTACACGTCCGACATGACGATTTCGGGGTTCATTGCCACGACGTACCCTTGGGTGAATGTTGGGCTCCATTGTCGGTGTTTGCCCGTCGTGTTGCCGAGGTACAACAGGAGGTTCTGGACAAAAAGGGTATTCGCGCCACCCACGTCATCATGACCAGCGATGAGCGGGATCCTAGCTGGTGGGCAGAGGTAGGTGAGCTTGGTTGGACCTGGGTAGATTATGCAGCCGAAGGAACAACCGAGAAATATGGCAGGTGGTGCGTCAAACGCATTTTGGTTCGACTGTATATCCTTTATGTACTACCGTGTGCAGGTATCCACTTCTCATCGATGCTGTCCTGCAATCAAGCGGGGTTGGTTTCGTTGGGACAGATCATTCCACCATGTCACTTGTAGCACTCCGTCGAATGCAAGACTGGCAAGATGGCGCAGCGCGGTTGACCAAGTTTGGATGGCCAGGGGCCGATGATCACTGACCTCCACTAGATGGATAATCTCGAAGGGGATGACGATGCTAGATATTGGTACTAAACTGTGTATTAGCAGTCCGAGAAAGGAGATTGTAAAATAGGATATGCATACATTTATAGGGCCGAAGACCATATGATCTGATCTAGTGGCAACGCACTCCGCATGCGAATCACGTCACAGAGGGTTGCATTTACTGGAGTTGGGACACCGAGCCTTTTTCCAAGGGCAACCAGATATCCATTCATATATTGAATTTCGGTTGGCCGACCATGCGTGATGTCAGAAAGTGTGGATGAAACGTTTCCTTGACGACAGACAGCACGTGTGACTTCCTCCATGAGCCTCTCTGCTTCAAGATCTGGTGGCATTCTCCCGAGTGGTATTTGACTCTTGTCCACGTTTGGTCCGAGGGAACGAAGCCAACACTCCGTCTCATCCTCTAGCTGGGCACGAAACACCGCGGATGCTTCTTCGCAGACGCTCCGCAAGATGTTTTGGGAGCCACGGTCGTGGAAGAGCGAGCTATTCCGGCAACCAAGTAGAGCCGTAAGTGGGTTCACCACGGCATGGACGACCAGCTTCTTACGCATGGCAACCTGCACGTCTGCCATCGGACACCACTTGGCCCCCAGCGCATCCAGCGAGTTGAGCACAGCCACGGTTCCTCGTAGGCTACGGTATTGCTCGTAGAGGGGGTCACCTGGCTGGGTAATATCATCGAGGTTAAGCCGACGCTCGTACTTGGGCTTGGATTCCTCCATTAAGGAAGCCTCGAAGTCGCGTTTGCGGGGATCTGGAACGACGGCGAACTCAAGTGCACCATGTGCAGAGTGAACGACGCGGCATGTGTGCTTGAGCCATGCGCCGTTGGAGTTGCACGCAAGGATGAAGTTTGGCCTTGTTTCAGGGTTCCGGAAGACCTTTTGTACGAGTTCTTCCAAGATGCCCATACCATTTTGGAGGAGTACGATGGTGCTTTTGGCGTTGAGTCTCGAGACAAGCTTGGAGAGCACGTTCGTGGTGAACATGGGCTTTGTGGTGACGAAGAGAGACTCGATGGTGTCGGTGTGGATATCCTCGGCTGGGGGCACGTAGTTGGGGGTCTGCTCATTGGAGAGATTGGGATTGAACGTGACGCCGACGCCGGATATCTCGCCTTTCTCGAGAACCTCGGACTGAAAGCCGTCGCATTTTTGGACGACGCCACGAGTCTCGACCGCTAACGCACCATCACTGCGACTGTAGGCTATCCGTGCGCTTCTGTACGACTTGTGGAAGAGTGTGACGGAATGGGTGGACGGGAGCGCAGTTCGGAGGTGGTAGGCGATCAGGGTTCCGATAGGGTTGAGTCCCAGGACGTAGAAGCGCATGGCGAAGAAGCTGGAGGGGCGTCCCCGTCGGCACGAGCTGCTGTCGTTCTCACTACACGACGAATGTGGGAGCACCGTACGCAGAGACGGTCAACTTCATCTACTTAATAGTAGCAGTAGTAGCATACCCACAAAAATTGTAACCGTGGAAAATGGAGTTCTAAAGTGAAAGGTGGGGCAGGCAGGATGCGACCTGTTCGCTTTCCGGATCTGGCAGCCGGTCATATCATAGATAAGATCAGGTTTATATTATGATGATATCAGCACTCCATGCGTTTCCACCACCAGTTGAATCTCAGTACGAACTTGGTGGTATTTAAGGGGGCTTCCCACATTTCATCTACACCCACTATCATCGATCTCGCCTCCATCTGAATCATGGTTGTTCTCAAGCGCACTGGTCAGCAGGTGGGGTGCCATGCTTTACCTTCTCACCGCTGGCTGACTTATCGCCTGAGCAGATGCCGTTAGTTGGGTGCGTTCTGCTTAGCTTTGCTTGGCCTATCGAGGTCTTGATGGCTTGCTGTGCCTATTTGCATATAGGTTTGGCTTATGGAAGGCAAGTACCAGCCCCTCCCTCGGGACCAGATGTGTGGACCTCATTTCTCGTCTAGGTAACCAAGTCGAACTGTGCTGATGTAGGTTTATCGCTAGCAACTCCGCCTTCCCTATTGACATCCCATCCCTCAAGACCGTCTACAATGCGATCAAAGCTGGTTATCGTCTTTTCGATGGAGCTTGTGATTACGGAAACGAGAAAGAAGCAGGTGAAGGGGTCCGTCGTGCGTTGAAAGAAGGTATCGTCAAGCGGGAAGAACTGTGTGAGTCACTGTAGCCTATGAGATGGGTTTCCATCCACTGAACTTTAAGCAGTTATCACCTCCAAGGTAATGGGATGCCGGACAAATCACGTACTACCAAGGAGCTCACTGTCCAATAGTTATGGAACACCTTCCATGCTTATGAACATGTATGTGTCGTTCGTCCACATGGCTAGCGATGATGCTCAGTGTATAACAGGTCAAGATGATAACGAAAAAACAGTTGGACCTTTGGGGAATTGACTACTTTGATCTATTCCTGGTGCACTTCCCCGTTTCCCTTCGATACGTTGATCCTAGCCACCGCTACCCCCCGGAATGGTGGGGCGATGATGGCAAGGTGCACCTCCGTACGTCTGTGGCTGCATATCTTCCACTAGTCGCCTTATCGCAGCCCAGAAAACACCCCCATGCATGAGACATGGAAGGCTATGGAAGAGCTCGTTGACGAGGGCCTTGCCAAGAACATTGGCCTGAGGTATGAAGCGGCAGGCTGACGCGTCAGATGGTCACTCATACTGCGGCACAGTAACTGTCAGGGCTCCCTCGTTCTCGACGTGATGCAATATGCCAGATACGAACCCCAGGTCCTTCAGGTCGAGCTCCACCCGTACTTGTCGCAGCAGCCCCTCGTCGACCTTTGCAAACAACTGGGCATTGCAGTGACAGCCTATTCTTCATTCGGTCCGCAGAGCTATCTGGAGCTCGGCATGGGCAAGACTGTGCCATCGCTTCTTAACCACGACATGATCAGCACCATAGCCTCGGCCCACGGAAAAGGTACGTAATCGTCTGGCACCTTCTGTGAAGGCACGGTGGTTGATCACAGTCACTGCAGTCCCTGCGCAAGTGCTACTAAGATGGGCAACTCAACGTGGAATAGCTGTGATACCCAAGAGCAACAACGTAGAGAGATTGGTTTCCAATTTACAGTGTGACAGCTTTGATCTTACTGAGGACGAACTAGCCCGGATTAGCAGCTTGAACGTGCACCTGAGGGTGAGCCAGGGACTCCCTTCATGTCGCCGGATGACTCGACTGACAGCCACAAATAGATGAATAACCCCGCAGACATCGATCCTCGTTTGGCTATCTTTGCGTGAATACGAGACCCTTGCATACTGTGTACGACAATTATTAGTATTCGAGACCAGAAATCCAAGGAAGCCAACTGTCATGTGTGACTTGGAGGAATTAGGAGCGATTGCACAGCCACCAAGCACCACTATTGGAGCGCAGCCAACAGCACAGCACGTCGGAGTTTGAAAGACATAAGATATGAGCGAAAGCGCCGGTTACGCAGCCATTGTCAACTGCTCCTCTCCCCTCACCATGTCACAGCAGTTCAAGCTCACCAAGCGAGACGGTATTACTCGTCGCGTTAACTTCGATGAAAGGCCCAACTGGTCCGATTTATCCGCAAAGATCGCTACCTTGTTCAACATCCCCACTGAGAATGTAGCAGTCTCCTATGTTGACGCTGACGGGGACGAAATCACCCTCAGTTCAGACGAGGAACTCAGGGAATTTTACGGTACAATCCTCCCCTTCACCTCCCCTATGATCAGATTTACTGTCCTCGATCTCGGCTCTCCGGCGAAGCAGGCCTCCGCTAAATCTGAAACCCCAAAGGCTGCTGCACCACAGCAGCCATCTTTCCGCAACACATTCGGGGTCCCCGAGGGATTTCCTCTCGTCTTCGAGGTGGATGACGAGTGGCAGAGTCTTCCGGGTAACTTGGGGAGCCTTTTCCTCTCCAAAGCCACCCCTGAAAGCCCACATGCCTTCGTTGAGGTGCTCGAGAGTGATGCTAGCCTGTCTAGGAACTCCGGAGACGCTGTATCGCAGGAAAACGAAACTGTCCGCTCTCGCTCCCCCTCCGTTGTTGTTAATATCCCCGAGCCTTTCGTGCACAAAGGCAAGGAGAGGGCTCGCGAGGGCATGCAACCCAAAGTGGAGGATGACGATATCTCTTCTACAGGATCTATTATTGGCGACGAGGCGCCGTCCAAACCTCCTGTACATGTATTTGATGTGAGCGATGCCGAGATATTCTCGCAGACCCCCAAACCGTTCGTTCAGAACGGTGCCATCACACCTGCCCAGGCTCAGAGTACTCCTTTGTTCTCCGAACAAACACTCAAGGATATTGGCCCAGAGGAGACCAAGGAGCCCGTAAACCCAGAAGCTGATGATCCGCCTCTTCCCACGATTGATATAAATCCTCCTGCGCCATCCCTCACGCATGATGTTGCAACGCTCCTGAATAATTTCTCCAGCGTTATCGCTTCTCACCCCGAGTTGATGGAGGGCATTCGTCACATCGTAACCAACGCGGCGAATGGCACATACTGGGCTGCTCACCGCGAGGCCATCTCACGGGCTGCGGGGAACATTCACAGGACTGCGGCAGCAGAAGCAGGCAGGTCGATCGAGGAAATACGTCGCACTGCAGAGGAGGAAGCTGGTACAAGAGTCGCCGAAGCTTTGGGGAGGGTTTTTCGCACCTTCTCTGGAGGCCCTCGGCCTTCCGATATGCACAGAGATGATAGTGCTAGTGCTCAGGCACCACCTACCGATGCTGAGCTGCCTCATCCTCACGCAGCATTTTCTAATGTACCCCCCGTCGGACCTCCGCCCGGTCGTCACCGGGATCGTGCTTCGTGGTTCCATCCCCCACATCACCCTCATCACCCTCATCATCGTCGACCTGGCCCTTTTTGGAGCACTCACGTCCCGCCACCGCCACCACCGCCACCACCACCGGTTGTTGTTCCTCCTATTCCACCTGTGCCAAGGAGTTGGCCTCGTCCTCCCCCGCATCGCTTCTGGTGTCGCGACGAGTTTGATGTCAACGACCCGAGGTGCGAAACTCGGGCTGCGTCGGGTGAGACTTTGACCGGTGGCATTCGTGCTCCAGGTTCCTCTATAGTATTTTCTACGCCTGTCGTCGAGAACCCTCCAACTGCCCAGACTCCTGCGCCATTGGACTCTGATGCCAATCTCTCTTCCCCAGAGGAGCTCCGTGCCGAATTAGAAAGGGTAAAGGCAGATTACAAGGCTCGCAAGGAAAGGTATCGTCAAGCCAAGGCGCTCCGGAAGATGTCAGAGCATAGGGGCAGGGATAGGCGTGAATCGTCTATCGAGAGGTATGGTTATCAGTCGCACCTCGACCTAGACTCTGACTTTGGCCGTTTTACTAGTCCGGAGGGTGTCTCTAGGCAGGTTTCCGACACTCCTGCTCTCAATCAGCCAAGTACTAGTTACTCGATCAACGTCCCGAAGACGCCGAACCCCAATCATTCTGCTACTCCTGTCGCGGCACCTGTTCCTGAAACGACCACTGCACGTGCAGCAACGCCGGTGATCCCCGTGCCCGTTTCAGGAGGGGACGTTCATATTGTTAGCAACGCCCGGGGCCCGTACCCGCAGCTCGAGATGTTCGAAGTGCCGAGGCGCTCCCACACCATCGCGCACTTCGGCCATCGTCGTGCACAGAGCGAGGCCAGAGACCGTGCTCTCAACCGAATCATGAGGAAATTGTCTGATGTTAGTGCACCGCGCCATTCTCTTTCAATTTAACGCTGAATATATTTTGTTTTCGTTGCCTGCAGATGGGTTTCACCGAGAGCTCTCACCCTAACCTCAATCAGAAAGTGATGGACCAGCTGATCAGCAACCCTCCGACAAGCAAGGATGTCGAGGATGATATCGTTACTAACGTGATCGAGGAGTTGATTCCCAGTACTTCTAATCAGCCCCGGGCTGGGTCGTCTAGGGACGGAGGTATTCCCGGCGCGTGGCATTGATAGCAATGGTGGTGTAAAGGCATAATTGGAGAAACTTTCCTTTTCGTGTATCTCTGTATCAGCTGTACGAATACTTAGGTTTGTGATACTATGGTTGTGCTCTACATGATGTATGTGACGAATGTGCTACTATATGATTTTGTGGGTGGGAGGGTTGTAAGTAAAGCAGGTGTTATTTGGGTCGAACGACAAAAATAATTTTGAGTAATTATATACCCTTGAATGAGTTCAAGGATCGAACTACGTCTGTACAGTAATAACGTCCTACATGGCTTGCTCAGGATATCAAGAAGAGTCTCGTTCTTCGGCGGCGTCTCCGCAGCACGCAGAATAGTTCACTTCTTGTTTTGCTAGAGACAGAAATCCTGTTGTAATCTAAAGTGGTGATCGCCGAGTAGTGGGCTGCTCTTCGTGCGGGCCCAATCTCGCGGTGGCCAAACTGCAAAAATTGTCAAAACAATCGATCACATATGTCCGAGACGGTGACAGGCGACGTCACATTACTTTCGACCCAGCGAATTCGAAAAGACAAAGCAAGAAGGCAACTACCAGAGCTCGAGATAACATCTAGTGGCTCGCCCCCTCCGGTCGGTGGTGCAGGTCTGATCGAAGGAGTTTACATGCAAATATACCACCAGCCATGGTCGCGGAGACCTGCTGGTTGCTGCTCGTAGTAAGGCTGCATACTAACGAAATCAATGACGCGCCTTTCGCCGGGTGCTAGGCCTGGCTTGCATTATCCTATGCGCAAGTTGCCGTTCGTGAATGCCCGAAGGGAGGCCCGTTGTTTATGCACCCGCGGAAGCGTAGACTTCGGGTGATGGGCCGGTCAGCGTCGGCGACTCCCGTCACGTCGTGGAAAGTTGCGAATACCTTTCTGCCCTTGGGCGTTAGTTTCTCTCTTTCGTGGTGAGGGTACTGACCTGCATATGGGTATGCCGAGCAAAGCAAGATGGCATCTTGCGTGGACGGGGGGAATGCTGCCCTTTATGAGGTGTCGGGAATTCGGGAGTGGGCGTCCTTACTCCCCGTCTTTGCATCTTTGTCTCCCGTCCAATGGTGGACGTTGCAAGGTGAGTTCTTTGGGTTGCCTCGGCGCCTTGACTGGAGCTGAAAGCACCTGACGGTGGTTTCCCAGCGACAAATAAAGGGCACCCACAGGGACAAACAACACGCTTTGGCAAGGGCGAAACGCACTCCTACCTGGCTCATATCGATTGCCAATGATCACAGGAAATACAACGAGTGCCACTGGTTTGTCCGGACGGTATATATTTGCGCAACGCGCACCCTTTCATCCGCTATCTGTCTGTCTACAACTCCTGTATACCCCCATAATTTTATCCTTAGCAGCCTCGTGTCCTCTAAGGTGTGTGAATTCCCCGTCCTTTCATCTCGCCTTTGTCGCGCAGCGGAGGTGCTGATGACAACAAATGGCCCAGTGAGTATGGCGCCGGAACCCTTGCAACAGCCTGCGGATCACCTCACAGAATCACCTGCGCAACTGGCATCTGTGCCTGCTCTGTCAGCGCCCCAAGCTACTGTGCAAGCCACCGCGCAAGTTCCTGCTCTTGTCCCTTTACCTGGCACGCCGCAATATGCCCTCTTGCAAAACCATATCTTGAAGGAAGTCCTTTCGAGTGCACCTGATCCGACGCCTTCGACGAGACTTGCCTTCCCCTCGGAGGAGTTATCCGCACTATGGACTCGGGAGATTATCAATGGAGAGGAACAAATCAGGGTGCTCGGCCACCGCGTCCACCTTTCGGTTATTCAACATACAGTCAAATTAAAATTCATGAAGGTCTGGAATTATTGGCGTGCTTTCCGTCTCCACGACCTTCCACCGGAAATCATCAACCACATCTTCCGCCTGGTCGTGTGGTCTGTAGGTCGACCTGCGGAGGCAGTCAAGCAGCGGCTTTGGCTCACTTGGGTATGTCGGACGTGGCGTGCATTTGCACTCAGTGATACCACCCTCTGGAATGCTATCTGGTTTCGCGATCCACCGCCTTATACGCGGTCGCTAGAGTGGTTCAACCGAGCCGGTACTGCTCGCATAGACATTCGCCTCGATGAGCGCGATCCTCAATGGGACAAAAACGAGGATCAGCATAGATTCACAGCCAAACAGATGTCGGATTTACTTGACAAACTCTTTGTCAAATTGTCGCAGATCCGTATGCTTGTGGTTATCGTCGACAACTGGCCACCTGCCATCACCGTCCTTCGAAAGCTTCAGGATGCTGGAAACGCCGGAATACCCATTACCATGGAACGCCTCGAGATCTACCGTACGGGAAGACCTCTTGTTTGGATCGGACCTGGTTTTGACAAGGATGGTTACCATGAACCTCCCATTTTGAATGGTGGGCAGACACGGACGCTCAGTCACCTCAGTTTGTCGGGTGTCCACATTGATTGGAATAAGACACCACTCCAGAATCTGACGACGCTCGATTTACGTCACATGCCCATGAGTGACGCGCCTTCTCTTGCCCGCTTTAGGGAAATTTTACAAGAATGCTCTATGCTAAAGAAGCTCTCTCTGGATGGCTCTGGGCCGTATCCAGTCGAGAAACCTTTTGATCATTCCGCTGTCGATCTTCCGCATCTGAAAGCGCTAGTTCTGGGGTCCTTCAATGTCACCTACGCTTGTTTTATCGTTTCCCAGTTCAACGCCCCTGGTTTGCTTGACCTAACGTTGTTGGGTCTGACTGGCAGTGACTACACTCCTTTTATAACACTGCTTATGCCAAAATTTAAGCGGGTTCGGTTACTGACGCTGTACAACGTGCATATGGAGACGACTGCCCGTGGAAAAATAGCGATGGTACGGTGGTTCGACTCGATGTCTGACTTGGCATATGCACGTATCGCGCAGCTTAAGCCAAGTGTACTGAAGTTACTACTAGAAGACCCAGACAAGCATCGTCGCCCAGGGGAGCATAGTACCTATCATAGGCGTGTATTGTGTCCCAAATTGAAGACGCTGGAGGTTCAGGTAATGCCGTATATGGCTATCGCAGAGTTCTGTCGGCGGAGGAAAGAAATGGACGTCCCTATTAACAAGATATATTTGAACCCCCCCATACAACCACTGGATGCAAGTACCCTGAGGGTGCTTCGCAGTGTTACTTCGGTTTGTGTTGCCCCTACGGGCACCAATACCACGGAAGAGAACGAGTTGCTGGACGCATGAAATATATAATGGTAGAGGGTATCTAATGTGGTATGGATTTAGTACATACGTGTCGAGTATGATACAGAACATATAGGTGAATGTAATAATGCACTCGCATATCGGTAGGGTCTTCGTATAAATATTTGGTCAGTTGAAACGGGGCACCGTCACGTGATACCGTGTTCCAGTCATGTGCTCCCGACGTTGAGATCGCGTACCCCGGAAGTTGAGTCGTCAGGCCGAAGTCCAACATATAACCCACCTTTCGACAAAACATACATGAGAACTAGGCAAACGAAGACTGCCTGAGTTGGTTGTAAATATCTCGTCTCTGTTTGTTGTATCATCAATTATGTTCCCACTCGAACTTACTGCCTCCTCGTCCACTCCGTCGATCGGGTCCCCCTCACCTGCCCCATCCAACGCCTCTAAAACCATAGCCGATGGCCTACCTGCAGCCCAGATACAGGCAAATGCACCCCATTCAAGGCGCAGGAACACACCCGAGCAACTCAGGGCCCTCCAGGAGTTGTACAGATTGAATTCACGCCCCTCCCGAGAAGAGCGTCAGCGTCTGGCCGACGAGGTTGGAATGTAGGTCATGTATTGTATCATGTACGGCGTCCCTCTAACACCTAAATCAAGGGAACTGAAGTCGGTGACCAACTGGTTCCAGTACAAGCGCCAGACGGCCCGAAGGAAATGCGGCGCCTATAAAGAGAATGCACCGTTGATGCATCGAACAGAACGAACGAGTCCTAGCCGTGGCCATAACTCCTTAAAATCAACACCCAAGTCTGTTCCCCTGTGCCATACCATCTCCCTGGACCAAATAGCTGAACTGTCGGAACGTCCTATCCCGCTCAGCTCAACTGAAGCAACCAGGACGCCCTTCAGTTCATGCATTTCTAACATGCAGAAAGGACCTTCAACTCCCCAGCGCCATGCAGAGTTATGGAAACACATGCCGTCATCTCCCCTTATTCCAAATTCGCCCCCCGGACAGGAAGAGGCCCGTCTGGCAGCTCTTCCGTTGCAACCAAAGACAATTCGCTCCCTAGAGTGGGCTTGTTTCAGGGCGCGGAGGGCGAAGTGGACTGAAAAGAACGAACAATCGTCCTTCCCAGACACAGAATATGAAACAGCGACGGAGTTCGATGGTAGCACCCTATCCCCCGTCCAAAGCAGTATAACCTCATTGGCTGAAGATCCGAGCGACCCACCCTCTGGTTTAAAACACGGAACGCACTCGGATGACGTGGAGGCAGCGATAACCCTGCTAGAGATTAGAAGGAGATCCTAGGTCCTTTTTCTTCGTGTAAACTAGACACAGACATTACAACTGCTGTTGTACTTGCCTTCACTTATTCTTTATTATTACCCACGTGTGGTTTGTTTTGCATTCCTGTGTTTCGCGTATTTTCCTTAACTTTAGCTCATATGCATGAGTACATATTCCTTGGGCACTGGGAACGTAAATTCTCTGTATCAGAAGAACGTTTGTTATTTCACTTGTTGAAACTCCAATGATCCCAGCCGAGACAAGATGCGAACAAAAGTAGCAACTGGAAGCGGGCTTAGGACCATACGGAGCCTGACTACTTATCTCAAGCGTTGTAGTTCTTACTCCCGTGACACTTAGATTAGCCATCTATTCATTGAAGGGGCGTTTGCCCGAGGTTGCAAGCCATGCGTTGGCATGCCGTAGTCAGAGCCAACCTCCTCCAGAGCGTCATCCTTGTTATGTGTCATGCAGATCAATTATCAGACTTTCAGATAGGATGCATATATGACAACTGCAAGAATGATTGTAATTAGGCGCAGGTCGACAAGAATAGTTTGCTGACAATTCGGGCTCACCATCCAGTTACTGTACATGCCTTACTCCATGGATATCCACAACTCAATGCACTCCAACTCACTGTTGCAATGCATAACAGTTACAATGAACACAAAGACTAACAGGAGTCTATGCCAGAAGCACACACCATAATGAATATTTGCATAGTCAATGGCGTCTTTTCCAAGATCGTGTTACTTATATATGATGGATAGCCCACAACGAAGTCGAAGATTGTGATCGTCAATTCTCCAGGCAGGCAATACAGGAAACAGGTTCGCGTCAAACAAGCCCTGTCAGCCCACTTTCTCTCTGCATTGACGTCGGACAACAAATCGAACTCAACCATGGTCTGGGACCATAATGAGACGGTTTTTTTTTACCGATAGCTTGCTCGTATCAAAGCGATACATTATGAGCTCAAGTAGCCTCCAGGAAAACTGTTCGAGGCGTCGAAGATGGGCGAGAGCAGTGAAACGAAATTAGGCTACATTCGCAGCAAACGAAGCTTGCGGGTACTGGTTTGCGGACAGTGCTAAAAGATGCAACAAGCGACCTAATAAATGCTGAACAATACGATGAAACAATTAAATATCGGCCCCAACCCGAATGCTATGATGGTCAGTCCATGGATGGTCTACTCCGTTTTTTGCCAGCTTTTGCTGGGCCGGTGGTATTGGGTAGTTTTGTGATCGGCATGCTCGACTGGTGCGATTTAGGAGAGCTTGGCAATACGCGAGACGTGGATTTGGGTGAAGGTTTCGAGTGAACCGTGGATGGTTTTGGCGGGGCAGACGCTTTCGCGGCCTGGCAGGGATAATCGGACGACTCTGCAAGATCGTGAGATGACGCACAGCATCCTATCGAAACCAGTACATACCTGCTATTTCCTTGAACACTGGAACAAAGGCCTCAAGGACTCCATCAGCAGAGGCAATTGTTGATTTCACGAAGCTGGCTTCTTCGTCGACAGACATTTCAGCATCAGCCCCCTGTCCATCATCGTCGGGTACATTGGGGTGTTCCTCGTCGCTTGTCCGTAGATGGAGGAAGCTGTCGACGAAGGGGTCGAAGAATGTATGAATTGGTGGCATTAAGTGGGAGGGTGCATCGAAGAAGGTGGTTGTTTCACTACCTCGCCAAGGCAAAGCAGTCCCTGGATTCACGGGTGTATGGTCGCGAGAGACACTGGTTAAAGCTGGTACACCAAACATCTCTTCAAACAGGGATTTCCTTAGTGGTACTTGTCCTTTTTCCAGCGTCTTAGTGTGGCAAGTTAACCCTTCCTGAGCACCAACGCCATCCCCCATTAGGATGACGTTATAACTGTGAGTAAGACCAACCAGCGAGAATGACTCGCTGTCTACTGGAGTGGACTGGTGGGTATACCAAATCAAATTGCGGAGTGCGAATGGTAGCGCTCGTTCTAGTTGAGGGACTGGTGACAGTGCATGAAAGATGGTAACAACTGCATGAGATGGAGTCGAGAGGGAGGGATGGACAGTAATGAACGTATCCCAGTAAGGATGAGGTACGACAGTTTCGTAGGGTCGGTTACTTCTAACATGCCATAGTACTATAAACGTAAAAATTAGTTCATGTCAACCACGTTCAGAAATGACACACCAGACTGTGACATCACGTTCCATACAACCAAGTCTAGACCACCAATGACCACGAGAAATCGGCCACTCCGACCTATGAAATGAGCCTGATATGGTCTCTGTGATTCATGACAGACAAAAGTGTGCCGGGGTACATTGGTGTAAGGGTCATACAGGACCACACAGGAGCCGACGGTAACCGAGAGAAGGGAACCATCTGGGGCCCATGATACGTGTTTAGGGATATTTGACTTGAAGCTAAAGCTTGATTTCGGTAGCCAAGAAACTATCAGAAAGATTGGTTATTCACTGACTTCATGACCATCACCTACACTCACCTTCTTGGTTACCTTTTTTGTCCTTAACCGCCCGTATTCGCCATCCCTTTACATTTCCATCTGCCCCGGTCGTTACTAGCTGTATATTCGAAGAGTCCGGGCTAAAGGACATGGAAGTTATCTTGCGCAACCCATGGGGTCGATCTATTCTCGTGTTCAATATCCAAAATGCGTTCCTTTTGTCCCAGCACCAAAACTTGAGGTATATTTCGCCGCGGAAGTACTCGTCGCCTTCCCGGCTGTCAATTGTGGCCATCCATTCACCACCAGGAGATATAACAGCATACTCCACCCGTGATGGTTCTAAAAATTTCTCGTCCCTTCGAGAAACTCGGTTGGAGGGAGACACCTCAAGTTCGGCAACAAGCGCGAACGAAGATGGCGAAAATGTCTGAAGTGAAGATGGATGGGAGGATGGGAGGACGAGGGTCTCGGATAGAGAATGGAATGCAAGAGGAGTTGACGAAGAAGAAGGAACAGCAGTTGACAGAGAGGGTTCTAGGATAACGGTGAGAATAGAAGGCTACCCAAGCAGAAAGACTTACCCAGTTTGAGGTGTGCGAATACCCGTGCCAACTTCAGAGTGGTTGAGCTCACGAAAGCATATGTTGCATCTGCAAGTCCTAGGAGGTACTCTTCCTCGGACACCCTCGGCGGAGCAACCGCGATACTGCTTATTGGTGAGCCGACACGGGGGACAAATTCCCGTTTTCCAGTATGCAGTTGCCAAATGACTAGCACGGCTTCTTCACCACCGCTCAAGAGGTATGCACCGTTTGTCGTAAATGCAACAGATGAGACAGAGTGGGCATGCCAATGTAAGGCAGACGTCTGAGATTTTTTCTCTACTCCCACCGCCTTGACTAGATTAGGATCTAGACAGTACCATAGTCGCACAACACCCTTGACATCACCGGTTGCAAAGTATTCCTCCGAAGGATGCACCGCAAGGCATGTTAATATTTCAGGTGACACAAACTTCATGAACCCGGATTTAAGGGCACTGGTCTGCGCGACATACGCCTTATGCCCGGCAACCGCGATCAATCGTTCGCCACTCGCAGAGATCGCGAGACCTGTTGTTCTTCTTGTCTTCCCGACGGCAACTACCTGTGACGATTTTTGCGCTTTCGAACCGTTACTAGAACCTTGATACTTGAGAGAGACGCGTAATACTATGCAACCCTCTTC
>JADGIP010000266.1:0-24579 GCA_016618355.2 Astraeus odoratus | reverse complement strand
CATCTACTGTACTTTATATACTGTTGTACAGGGCTGTAGCCCTTCCTCCTTTAGTCTCTGAAACATACTCTGAAACAAGGGGATTGGCCCCAAACTGATCTGGGAGGTATGTCCAGCCTTTTTGATTGATGGAGAACATTGCTTTATTCACTGGTTTGCTACTGACTAATACTGTATAACTACCACCTCCTTAACAGGAGATGCATGGAAGAGAATGGAACATGACATTGACCAGATGAAGTCATTGCCTTGGCAAGTGACAAAACTTTGATAATTCTATATATCAGTTACTTTACAAAACTTATTTACCACTGTCACAAACCCCACATGATGTTTTAAATTTTGTATGTTGGAAAAATCTAAATGGACTTGCAAGGTTTTTATGCAGATCAGGTTCCCAGGCATCAAAAGGAGTTACAAGTTTGTCAATCTGTAAGGGCATGCTTATGAGAGTCTTGGAAACATAACCAACACTACAAGCAGGTTGCAAGATGCAGTCCCAGGTTGTTACTGCCAAGACATAAACCCCTTTGCCAAGGGGTCCCAATGACCCTGGATCTGTCTTGCAAGGATCTGGTGATGTATCTTTCCCTTGCAAGACAGTTACCATAATCTGCCAAAACCTTGGAATGCAATTAGATTTTTCTGACATAATACCATATTATAGCATAAAATTTATGTGCAGATGTGGGGAAAATATTTGGGGCTACCATATACGACAGGTACTCTTATGTTGGCCGCCCCAATGAGCCCTTGAACAAACATAAAAGACCCGCCACTCGATCACAATACGGAAACATGTTGCATCCACCGCGAGTTTGTGTCTATTTGATTTCATCCTGTAAAGTACAACCTGATAAAGATGATCCCAATCTACACGATTCGTGTGCGCATACAGTAATAGTATCATGCTAGTGACTTGCTCTTGTACAACAGAACATATGCAGAGGAGTCCTCGCCTTCGGAAGAAAATGTATTCAATATACATATAATGGCCGGAACTAAGTAACTCACCTCCTCCGTCAATTGTACCTAATTTGTCCTTGGGAAAAATGGACACTTTGTCATCATCAAATTTGTACCAGTCTTCGTCATCTTCATCGAAGCCTTTCTCAGGAGTAGACGAGGACCCTTCGACGGACATGCTACCGTGGAACACACTCTTTTTCACGAATCCAATATAGTGACCAGCATCCGCTTGAGCACCCTTGTGTGTTACGATCGCTAAGGTAGAGTCCAGCCTTGGGTAAGCAAACGAAAAGGGTACCATGAAGAAACATAGAGATTGAAGCTCACCAACAAGGTCATACAGCCCCGTTACACTGCACCCAAAATCTTCTTTTAAAGATGGGTCCACCAAACCCTCCAGTTCAACGAGTTCTCTGGTGCGGTATACATGTTCATCTTCGAGCTCACCAACCGCCTCCACTGTAACTACCTGGGTCTCGTCGATATTCATCGCCGAGTCGGAAGTAGTGGGAACAGGAGTAGAGTTCTGGACCACTTTCGTCCGCTTTCGAATCTTCCTCCGTTCGGAACGTTCCTTCTCGATCTCCTTGAGTCTCCTTGAAACGGGTGTAAGCTTTTCCTTGAGCTCAGGAGTCACAACATCGAGGGCATCAAATTCGGTCATGAATTTGACTTTGCGCTGGAGACCTCGGCATCAGATACCACCATAGAAAAGAATTCTGCACAGTAGTCACCGACCATGATTTTAGCCTTTCTCCCGATGTCACGGCGCCACGCAAAGCGGACCATGTGCACAGTGAGGTAGCTAGGCAAGCGGGACATCCTGGAAGTTTGACTGTAGACAGCTTCGCGCCCCAAGGACGGGGAATTCTTTTCAACCTTCTGGTTTAATGCCTAAATACTCAAACATCAGAATAGTTCCTGTCAAGGCCCAATATTTTGGCGGAACGAACATCCATGATTCCAGTGTGCATGTAATTCGTCGTGCCAGATATGTTGCATTCGATCTTTAAAACACGTTCTATTGACACAGCGGGTGGTTCGTCATCAGCTTCATCACATTTGAGCCTGTCCAAGGGCGCCAGAGTAAGCGTTTTGCATCGAAAAGAAGTCATACCCACTCTCTGCGCATTTCTCCGACCATAAATTGGTCCACAAACTTCTTTCCTGATATCGAGGCACCAGAAGCATCAACTCCGGGGACATCTTTTATTGCGTTCACCATCTGTGTCCAGCATTCCTCCGCGTCTAAGTAAGGAGTCTTTGAATCTAACACATACAAATGAAGCAAGAAAAATAACAGACCCTGTTGGGCATAGCCTGCCATCATCCCGGCTCGCGATCTATCTATTTCGCCAAACTGAGGCACTACTTGACGAAGGACCGTCAGAAAGGCTACAGGAACCACACTTTCTGTGGTGCGCGACATGTTGTCATATAAATCACGCAACGTCTTTGGGAGCACATCCAATGGAGATGTCCTGTTTCAAGTGACTTTCTAAATTTATGCCCTGAAAGACTGTGTTAACCCACGTGTTAAGAGCTATTCTAAGCTCGGGTATTGCACGCATTGCCTGTATAGTGGCGTTCATGTAACATGTATTCCCGAGACTGCAGGGGATTAGAATTACATGGTCACGACAGCGAAAAATACTTACTTTTTCAATCCCACGGGCATTGCGAGCTGGAAACACAGTTAGTAGACAATCGACTTAGTGCCATAACTAACGTACAGCCTGCGCCATCTCTGATTCGTTCATATCTAACTCAGCGCCCATCAGTTTAAAGGCAGTTACAGTCCCATTCTATGGTCTTACCTTCTAGGAAAACAACAGGTTTTTCCGGTGGCTTTGGAAGTTCACCTGCAGCCCCCACCACCATGAAGGTTTGGCCCTGATGTGATACATTAGATAGTCAGCACAATCACCGATGATGTATTCATGGACCTCGTCGTTGAGATGTACGTACCACTTTGGGTGCAATCTTCTTCCAATCCGAATCATCCTTCATGAGATGCATGTATAAGCTGATTTGTGGGAAGCTGTTTAAGTATAAGATGCACCTTGAGGATACCACCTTTGATCATGACTTTCATTCTGTCAAGGGGTACGCCAGTGACCTGGTATATTGCCTCTTTAAATGCGGTTGGAGGTAAATCGGGGTCAAGGTCGATATCGTACACCTTTCCTGCATGTTTGATGTGAACTGCGAGTGGCGCCATGGCTTGTTTGCCGTTCTTCCTAGACCTGAATATAATCTAGCTGCGATTGCGGACGTTGGGTTATTAGACGGTTGGGTTTTCCGCACGGCGTTTTGATCAAAGAGTGATCTGACGCGTTGCGATCTACATTGGAGAAATGCTTATATAAGCGTGCAGTGTGTGACGTCACGCCTCACCATCACCACGTCTGCACACTGCGGGCTGAGTCTCAAAACGGTTTTCTTCAACTGAACAGTGTGCATTACAACCCGCCGTCTTCGTGAACACGTAGCCATGACCATCTAGTGAGTTCAATAGATCATACTGATACTAACTCTGAAACTAATGATCGCCGTCCAGTTACTCCCTGACATTCTTACTCTTGGCGGCAGAGGTGAGGGGTGACTTACCCTACTTCGACTTGGTCGCTGAACGACTTCATCGTTATTCTTAGATGGGCACGTTTTGCATTCTAGTATTCCCTCTCCCATATACTGTCAGGAAAAAGCTGTTCCGATTCTTGTCAGAAAGTCCGATAGTAGCTAAGGTTGCCTATGGTCTCAAGATATCCTTCATGCAAGTAATTTATCTGGTTGCTTCTTCCCCAACTGAATTGTGTTGCAGATTTGTCGGAATTCTCTTCGCGGACGCTCTTCAGCGGATGTTCCGAGTTACCGCCGAAGCAGAAATGTTGAAGACTGGCCAGGGAATGAAAGACGCAAGAACGGAGTCCAGTGTCGCGGCTCGCAAGTTCTAGTACGCTTGTGCTCGAAAAACACGTGTATGAGTGATTTGCTGACATGTTACGGACGTAGCGCCCAAAGGAACATGTACCTGACGGGGTTCTGTCTCTTCCTCTCCTTGGTGTTGACGCGGACATTTGCTATTATCCTGGACCTCATTCACACTCAAGAGGAATATGCCAAACTGAAGAAAGCGGTAAGTCGGTGGTATCGGTTAGAGCATTCCGAGTTCCCATTCCTTGTATAGACGGCCAATTCCTCCAAAAATACTATCACAGTTGAGGACCAGGCGAAACAGATCGACGATTTGAAGAAGAGGCTGGCTGAAAGCGAAGCAAAATCTCGCGACTTTGGTGGGTCTAATTCCGCAGCTCTCGTTACCCACTATTTAGTATCTGTAGAAACCCTGAAGAAGCAGGCAGCCCAGCAAGCCGCCGAGTATGACCGTCTTGCGTCTGAGTACAACAAAGCAAATGGCTTGGTGTCGGACAAGAAGGCTGACTAGGCAATGAATTTTACCCTGTGCTAGGACAGGAGTCATAGTTCGGATTATTCCTCCATACACGTGACATCTATCCTTTCATGCCACACCTTAAATCGCATTACACTGATTTTCCAATGATACTGCTTCCCTTCAATGTGAATATGTAGTTCTATACAAGATGAAAATTGTTAGCAGTGACCGTATGCTGTGTTGGTATGTCATGTGTCGCTGTCTAAATAAATTAGTGCATCATCTGAATGTGCCTCATCACCACTGGGGACATGGTCCCAGTCATCCACAGTCTCACTTTTCTCTAGCATGAAAGTCGGAACAGACACGCCAGATCTTATCTTGGGACCAGGACGCGGACCAAGATCTATGTTCTTCCTGGAAGATTGGACAGCAGTCAGTGCATCAATCTATCAAGACGGCGATTAGAATACAAGTTTGTCCTGTAGTGAGCCCGAATCATTTACCTTCTTCTGCAATGAAAGATCATTCACCCTTTTTCCGACCTTGCCAGCAGGGTCGAATCCGAGTTGCTTGATTGTACTTGCTGAGTACGCCTGTTTTGGGGCCACTGATGAATCCTGGGCACATGGCCTATTTGCATCACTATCCGTTGAAATATCTATTGCTTTTTGCTTGCCCTTGTCAACCTTCTCACTTGATGCGGCCACCTGCGCAGCAAACGCCCGAGCACTCGTAACTGCTTTCATCCCCTCTTTATCTCGGTCTAGCAGAGCCTTGAGTTCCCGATCTGTATTCTTCTCCATCCGACGTTGCGCCTTGGCTTGTGCTTCACGGCCCAACTTCTCCGAAATAAATAAGCTGCCAGCTGATCCACCCACAACATGACCAGAGATGATATAAGTCGAGTTATTAGACTCTGTCTCCGGCTTAAGACCCCACTGACGGGAGGGATCGTAATCTGCTTTACGTTTCCGTATACTAGAGGTCGACATGCCTGACGTTCTGTATAAAAATGGGAATATGGATTAACTTATGGCTTTAGGTTCGTTAGTAGGCACTGACCCCATGAGAAATTCTGCACGGCTCGAACGTTGCTTCTGGACAGCATTCGTTAAATGCCACTCGCACACCTCGCTCACGCGCTTGTCGGTCCAGCTCCCGCACATCTTCCCGTCGCGTTTGATGGCTTTACACATACCCAGATCTTGTGCGCGCCCAATGATAGCAATTGAGCCTGCCGATTCCGGCGTAACGGCAAGAATGTTGTTAGTCGGATGCGGATTGTTGCTGGAGCGCTGTGAAAACCATTTAGACTAGGTGTATCCAGAACTAGCTAATCAACGAAACCTGGTAGGGCTTCAGCACACGGGGGTTAAGAAGCGCGATCACGTCCCCTTCTTTGAGCTTGGACATCGCCTCGTATGCGCCTCTGCTGCCACCTTGGTAAATTTTGCATACAGTCCCATCTTCCTTTTTTACGTTGTCAAAAGTGTCGGATTCAAACAATAACAGGGATAGAAATGCATCCCCTCGCAAGGTTGCCTTTCCCCCAGTCGCTGAAGATCTCGAACGAGCTCCGAAATCTATAAGTTTGATATTAACATATTTTTTACCGTGAGGTCTGGCTGGCTCAGATTCCCTCTTCTGTCGCTTTGTGTGAGAGTGTGAAGTGTAGAAATCCTCTCCGCCTTCATCACCGGAAGCACGTCCATCATTCCCAGATTCGATATTGACGGGTGCACGACTGATGCGAACCTGTCCACGTTCAGCGACGACGGCTATGGTGACCCAGTCGCCTTCTACAGGTACATCGTACCCTGATTTATTAGGAAGAAGACGAATGCAAGAGTAGAGGCGTGACGGGGATAAATAATAGCGCCCGCGGAGATACTCTTGCAAGTCATTATGTGAAAGGGTCCTTGAACTGCGACCATAACAATCGGCGATGAGTCGCTCCGGATTAATGAAATGGAAGGGCAAGTCAGTACGTACGAAAGACGGATGCCAGAATTAGGTTCCAAACGCTCAAAAAGAGGGTCGTCATGTGGGGGCTTATGATCAATGGCCCCCATTCGTAATTCCTCTACAATGGCAAGACTGTCATCCCTTCGGGATACTGAATGGGATATCTCATGTTCCGCCTCGTGTTCGGGCCGCCTCTCCGCAACTGAGTCAGAGGAAGGTCTGGACTTATCGGATAGTTTGGAGGATCTATACGTGGACCCTGATGACTGTATACTGGGGCGATTGCTAAGTCCACAAAGTTTTTTGAGTACATTTGACGGGGGTTGCGGGGCCGGATATGGTGGCGCAGATGAAAAACTGCCTGCCTTGGCCAACTCGTTTGATTCCCAGGAATGGATCACCTTGGCAGTGCAACCTACAGTCGGCGACTTACGTCCACGAAGAGATTGTGATTGTTCCATGCGTATCTTCTTTCCTATTACGAAGGCAGTTGAGTGTCACTTCGCCAAGCAACGCAAGATTGCTCACTCGGGGAAGGCGTCGACGGCGCGAGTAGAGTCGCCTCCGCCTGTTTTCGCTTGGGAGACTGCATAATGTTGTCGTCATCTTCCGGGAGTTCAGTCAGCTGTGCTTGCAGTGCTTTGATCTTCCTGCGAATCTCGACCTGTCGTTGACGTTCCGCCTCCGCCCTGTGTGTTGAGGATTCCATCCTAATTCACTGTTTCCTACGACGTATGAGAATGTGATAACGAAGAAGTTCGTCGTGGATGGAGCTGTCTCGCGCGGAACGCGTTTCGGGTGGTGACGCTTTTGTAGACGCGTTGTTTGTGTTTACGTAATGGTGCTCAAAAGAAAAATGTTCTCACGCACAGAAACTGAAACAACTTGAACGTAATTGGACAGTGGGAAGCCCCTAAAGCAGTGTTGGCTATCATTCTAGACCGTAGAATGAGTTATGGTGCAGGACAGACGAGAAAGGTGATAATTGTGAGAGATCATATCAGGAGACACCAGCGACCACGCCGTTGCCTCCTTGCGAGACAATGAGTGCGATGGCAGAGCTCCCATTGCTGACGTAAAGGGTCTCTTCTGGCCAATGAGAAGCGAGATCTGTCCGCGAGCCTGTGGGTTTGCCATACTTATACACGTGACGTGTAAGTGTTTTGGATACCCATGCGGCGGTTTCTTGTCACTTGGGTTGCTTGGTTGGCGTGCTTTATCTGCGTTACAAAAAACATGCCAAAAAAGCCCATGGCAACGGCGGACCTCTTTTCAATGGGTGGAAATCATGGAAAATGTCGCCAGCTGATGCGCCGAGTGGATATCACTCAGGCTCGTTCTTCGGAATGTACCGCGCTATTTTATGCAACTATATCTTGGTGCCTGCTGCAGGCTTTTAATACCGGAAACTGTGCCACAGCACACATCCAGCTCCTCCTCTTCTTTAAACGCTTCCCTTCCTCTTGACCCATTTTACATTTACCTCCTTCATCAAATGGACGACTACATTTCTTCCCCTCTGAATATTCAGAGATTTGCTATAGACATAGCACAACGTTTATCATCGTTACGAGACTTTTTAGAGGCGTCAGAACAATTCATGAAACACGATGATTTATTTACCGACGCCGTCATCAAACAGCACGGCAGGAAGGTAGGAGCTGCTGTTTTCATGCTCGATGTACAAGCCTGACAGTCGCTACTGGTAGTTACTCGCTGTTATCGAGGTAATTATTTTTCTCCTACTGCATGCAGCTATGGGCAGTGTAACGAAGGTGAATCCAGGTGGCACGCATGACGCTCAACCGAGCCGGCCTCAAACTCCACTTATTTACCTCGTGCCCACCCAAATATCAGCCGTTCAAATCGGCGTATTTTAAAATGCTTGTTTTGTTACGACAACATCGGGAAGAATTCTCTCTTGACTTGCTAGGTAGCGAGTTCGGACCGACCTATAGTAGCGTAGTTCTGACACTTTCCAGGGCGTGTAGATAGGCTAATCCTGCCACTCACCACCCGATTGGTCATCTGTCATAATAGCGATCCTTATGCACAGCTTGGCATAGCAGAGTCTATGAAGAAACTTGCCACAACCTCTCAACCAAAGCAACCTCCATTGGAAACCCCCGGAGGGCAACACAAATGTGTGCCCTCCTGGCCAACCAATAACCTCGCCGCGTCGATGCCACGTAGGTGATATTGTGAATCATGCCAAACAAGCTGACCCTGTCACAGCACCAGATGCTTTCCCCCCCAAACCTTCCCTTCGGGAAGAGAGGAGCCGGCAACACTCAAGGAAAAGACTGCATTTGGGCAGTGGGCAATCCCGGCCTGTCCATAGGCAGCACCCTCAGCGTCCTGCCCCCGACTCTCCCTCGGGGGACGGTGGTGATAGTACGGCCATTCCACCCAGGGTCCTCACTCGTGCTCGACGGCACTTTGGCATTTTCTGTACTGGAAAATCCCAGTCACAGCGGCCTTGGAACCGTTCGTTCTGAATTCTTGTATGTTAGTTCCGCTTCCTAGGACAATCCGTATCTCTGCTTGTCAGCTTTCTTTTTTTCTCTTGCCGTCGTGCTAGGGCCAAAGAATGGTCCCTAGCGAGCATTATCACCAATTCACATCCGTTCTCCTTTCTCATCTTACAATGTATTATATCCAACAAATATAGCGGTTATCGTTGAATAAATGTATGCAATGAGATCAATCGGCGAATAGGCCCCCAGAGGGGAATTTCCTTTGCAAAGCGGATAGCTTGGCCATGAGTACAGCCTCTAGCTCATCCCTCCATGTCTTAACCTTCTCCATAAATACGGCTCCTTTCCCAGAGCTCCCCATGTAAGTCTGTTCGCTTTCCAGTGCGTGGTTCACGTCATTCAAGGAGTCCTTTAACTCCTCAATTGCACGCTCAAGGAGATATGGATCCCAGTAACGTATTCGGCATTGGTCCGTCGGCCCGATCTTGGTATGATCCCTTCTGGTGCAGCCGACGAAAATGCACAAGTCAGTGCCTCAAAAACGCAGTCACTTCGATAGAAGCTACCTCGGGGACCAGACTTGGGATAGACTCGACAGGGGTGAAAGAGTGCGATAACTATACCTAACCAAGGCTTGACCGCGGAGGGGGAAAGGAGGATTCCTCCGCACTCCTGACCGGTAAATTTATCATCTGCTATTGTCAGTAACCGAGTCAGTGAGACCGGTGTCGACTGCTGCTAGTACAATATAAAAAATTATAAGAAGAAACACCTACCTTCTCCAAGGATGGTCTGGGTTATGAAGTCTTTGACGATTACAAAAATGGAGCGCCAGCGATATGCCACTATAGATGACCCCCACTATCTCGGTAGATGTGCCGTATTCCGCCCAGACTTGTGGGTGGAGCCTGAGTACTGAGTGCAGAGCCGGGAAGTGGCAACATATCGAAAGCAAGCTTCTTTTCGCAGGTGGAAGTTCTCGGAGGCGTAGAGTGTGCAATATTTTACCGCTCAGAAATCCTGGGTGAACAGAGGCCACCGCCACCTTGCTGTCAAAGAGCCTGGAGGACAGTCAGACGACAAGCCTAGCTCCTATTCAGTCGGATCGCATCCGAAGCCGAAGGCAATAGCCGGTTAACCCCTTTTGGAGGGGTTGCAGAGTTCGAATCAGACTTGGCCAAGATCTGACCAGTCAAGCATCGCTAACAGCTTTCATCGTCCATCCATATCCCTTCCCCATACCCAAACCCACGATCTACCACTTATTTCAGGAAAATATGTCAGACGACGAACCATTGCAACAGCATCACGAAGAATCAGAGTCGGAGGTCTCTGAAGACGAAGTCGATGACGTCCCAAAGATTGATGTTGATCCATCAACCCTCACCCCTCTCTCGCCCGAAGTTATCTCGAAACAGGTACGTAGTTCCTCAGGGAAGTAGGGGTGAGTATCACTGAAATTTGGATCGCGTCCAGGCGACGATCAATCTTGGTAACTTGCCTGTTTGAGTATTCGCTAGCAGTCCTCATCCTGCCCTAGGGACAATCGGACATGTCGCTCACGGAAAATCGACGGTCGTGAAAGCCATATCAGGTGTACAGACTGTCCGATTCAAAAATGAACTTGTCCGTAACATTACCATTAAACTTGGCTATGCCAATGCCAAGGTTCGTATACCTCTCGTCTCAACTACACTGCTCCGTTGAATCATCTGCTCTGCGATGTAGATCTACAAATGCGAAAATCCGGCTTGTCCTCGTCCAGGGTGCTATAGATCATACCGTTCAGATAAGGAGGATAATCCACCCTGCGAACGGCCAGGTTGTGGACACCGCATGGGCCTAATCCGTCATGTGTCGTTTGTCGATTGTCCTGGACACGACATTCTTATGGCTACCATGCTTAACGGCGCTGCGGTCATGGACGCTGCACTGCTACTCGTTGCTGGCAACGAGACATGTCCCCAACCACAGACATCGGAACACTTGGCTGCAGTCGAGATCATGAAACTACAAAATATCATCATCCTCCAGAACAAGGTCGACTTGATAAAGCAGGATCAGGCTCTGGACCACCAGAAAAGTATCGCTGCCTTCGTCAAAGGTATATGCACCCCCCCGGTCGAGGGTTCCCACCGCTGAGCGACTCTTTTAGGCACCGTTGCAGAATCTTCACCAATAATCCCTATTTCAGCTCAGCTCAAATACAACATTGACGCGGTGAACGAATACATCGTCAGAAGGATACCCATCCCTGTCCGTGACTTCACGTCGGATCCGAAGCTCATCGTGATCCGTTCGTTTGATGTTAACAAGCCGGGTGCTGAAGTGCACGAGCTCAAGGGAGGTGTTGCGGGGGGATCAATTCTGACTGGTGTCCTACGCGTCGGTCAAGAAGTGGAAATTCGACCTGGGATTGTTACGAAAGACAGCGCGGGACGGAATCGCTGCAAACCGATTTTCAGCAAGATTGTATCCTTGCATGCAGAAAGCAACCACCTATCGTTTGCAGTACCTGGTGGTCTGATTGGTGTTGGGACAAAGATTGATCCTACGCTTTGTCGTGCCGATCGTTTGGTGGGACAGGTGTTGGGTGCCGTTGGCAAGTTACCTAAAGTGTACACTGGTATGTCACCTCCTGTTCTCTGCCTCCGAGGCAGGGCTGTAACCAAGCGCATCCCGTTTTAGAGCTGGAAATTAGTTTGTTCCTACTACGTCGATTGCTTGGTGTCCGGACGGAAGACAAAAAACAGACCAAAGTCTCGAAACTTGCCAAGAACGAGCTCTTACTCATTAACATCGGATCAACCTCGACGGGTGGGCGCGTCCTAAGTGTCAAGGCCGATCTTGCCAAGATCCAGCTTACATCGCCTGCGTGCACGGAAATTGGCGAGAAAGTCGCCTTGTCGCGTCGTATCGAGAAGCATTGGCGCCTAGTTGGTAAGCGTTCACCTTCGCGCACTCGCATCTTCTCCCCAGCATATTAACGCATCTTCGGTCAGGCTGGGGAAGTGTACAGCGTGGCACGGTCTTAGAACTAGACTGATCTATTGTTACACATTCATGGCTTGTATCCCAGCACCTTTGTTTCTATCTTGTAGCGGCATTGGCGGAGGTCCTTAATGAACGAAGTCATCACAATAATTATGATGGTGGCTTGAATTATGCGAAGAAAACAGTAGCATCACAGCAAAGGGAATCCAAAGTAAGCGAGTATGCAATCGTTACGAATGGACCGAGGGATCAATGAGATCCAACTCCCGAACATCAACCCCTTCAAATGACCTATTTTTCACTCGGCGACTCTCAAGCTCACGTTTGGTAAGCCAAAGATGCAAGAGATGAACACAGTCCTTCGCCTAGGGCTTACTTAAGATGCATCCGTTGTCACCTTGGAGTTAAAATCGCTCACCACCACGAAGAGCCCAAGACCCAGCGAATTCCTCCACCTAACTCCGAGGTTAGATGTATTTTCCCCAACGACCGCCGAGAAAGATACTAACCAAACAGGATCGCATTCGGTCCATGGCATGGTGCCTCTCCAAGCGATGGTTAAACCTAAGTACCCCACATAGCTGATTCGTTTCAGCAAGCTCATCTCTGACCATGTCTTACCATTGAATAGAGCGCGTGGCATTGCAGGGGGCATCAACCCAGGAGGAAGCGGTGGACGAGCTGCCAGTGTTTTTCGTAAAATAACCGAGTACCTTGACAGGTGAAGCAACAGCGATCCCATGAAGCTGGATATACGAGGAATGATGAGTGCACCTCCGATTAGTCGACCTAGCGAAGTCCCTGAAACGCGGATAGTGTTCTCCGCAGCTGCCGCTGCGTCCCCTGCGGGCACATTTACCTCGTTATCGTTGTTTGCACCAGGACCCTGCGCCTGCCCGGGTGCGTTTCCCTGGTCCTGGAGTTGTTCTTCATCCACGTTGGCGTTCACTCTGATCCGGAGGAAGGGCTCGTCGTCATTGGCAACGTGGAGTAGGACCCGCTGCATCTCCTGGCTCTGTGCCGTGCCAGAGTTGAGCACCCATCGAGTAATTTTGCCAAACATGCGTTTGTATGCTTCTCGGACGGCAGGAAAGATGAAAAGACCAAGGATCATTGGAGGCGGAGGCCAGCTCGGGAGCATGCGAAAGAACTCGCTAGCATTAGTTGTAAACGACGTATCTCGCCAGCGGTCTAGGACAATTCTGTCATTTGAACGTACGGGAATGGATGTGGGCCATGCAAGCAGAACCGGTACAAGAGGCGTCATGGAGGACTTTGTGGGGAGTCTGGATATGATAAGGGAGAGGGGGATGAGAGGGAGGTTGATAAAGCTGTGCCATGGCCAGTTTCCTGGGTCGTCTGACAAAAGAAGGTCGAACATCCTTGTTCAGATGGTGAGCGCGACGTCTTACGGAAAAGATGGCTTGAATGACGAACTCGGGACCCAAGAACTCTCGAAGAGCGTAAGCACCGTAAGCAGTACAAAGGATATATATCCCTGGAAAAGGTTGAGTGTTGTCCCTCGCCTAGACCCATGCAAATTCACCGGTCCCGAGTGAGACTACGACTACTGTGAAGCTTGCAACAGTGACAATCTTTCCCATCGCAGAAAGGCCCTTGTTGGCTGAGTTCAGGAGACGCAGGGGTAAGGGATTATCACTCTCGAGCTCGTATAGCGAGCCACACTGAGGGCACTTGAGAGCGTTCGGAGCGCGAGATCGATTCTGCTGCGAAGTCTGGATCCATTGAAGGAGACAGGACTCGTGCGCTACCAGGGTACATCTGCATGGGTGCGTCCATGCTCGTGGCGGGTTCTCTGGCACTGTGAGTAATGTAAACCGGGATTAGCGACCTGTTAGGGTTGAATTCCGGCTACGGACTCACCGTCATATCTCTCCTCCTCCCTGCAGATGTAGCAAAGCTTGACCTGAGGAAGATATCAGCCTCTGAAAGGTAAGTTTGCTCGAAAAGGACTTACCCTCAGATCGTCGATAGTGGGTACCCGCTGTTGCGCCATATTATCGTCGAGGTCAGGCTATGGTTGGTTGTGCATTTCTGTATGTAGACGCCAGACTCTGTCAGATAGCACAGCCACAGTCATCCGAGACGTGAAGCCTGAGTTGAGGGAGTCCGCCGTCGTTCCACAAACATCGCTTGGTACGTTTCATTCTCGTGTGTCATCAAGACCGAGCAAGTATGAAATGAATAATCGGTGCATGTCGTACATCATCTCTACCGGTATAGGTTAGTGCACATGCCAATTATTGCCTTGTCGAGTTCATTTAACCCTGATAATGGCAGGCAGTACATATCCGGACGACGGTGGAACTCAAGAGATCTTCGAAACCACCGCAGTAACCCTCTGATCAGTCAAGCGTGCAGCGTAGGTGGGTGCCCATTGTTAACAACTCTAATAGTCACCACACTTCACCAATATTACGGGAATCGCTTGTCTTACTGACACCACTTCCGTCCAATATTGGCCCTGGAAAAGGCCTAGTGTAAGTTGTACATTAATGACATTCTACAGTTATAAGCATTATAAAGCACCGCATAAACCCTAGCTGGTAGCTTGCATGGATGCGTCTATACATGCTATCGACAACGACAGGGGCGAGGTTACACCGCGAATCATTTTCAGATGATGGTTGCGTTCGTCAAATGTCGCCTAAGGATGTTATCTTTAACTGGAGAGGGTTCGTGTATCGGCTCCAAATTCTCTCAGAAACAACGCATACTCACTGGTAAGCATAATACTTGCTGCTACCCGGGAATCCTGGACCCAGAACCATGAACAAAGGATGAATTACATGACCGTCTCAACTTACCGCCGTGGAAAGGATATGTACACGCCCGGATGATGAGCTGTCCTTCGAGATCGTCTGAAAATGTTGCCGGAAATCTGCAAGATATCATGATCGCCCGATTGTTTAAGTACTAAGGAACAACGCGTACAGTTGATCACTGTAGCAGGTTCGTTTTTCAGATCTGCAAAATTGGGCACATATTTTTTCACCAACACCCCCTGCCCTATCTTTTCGGCTAAAATGTCACATTTGTTTAGCAAGAGGACGATCTGGGTATTCGCAAAGACACTAGAAGAACAGACAGCGCGCCAGAGCTGCATGTCATACTCTAAACAATTCACTGTTGGGTCCTCTTGTGACACCTCGTCGAAACTCGATACGGAAGACAGGAAGATGACAGCATCCACATCATCAAAGAACGACGCCCATAACGCCCGCTGGACCACCCCGGGTGAATCGCTCATCTCACCCCGGAAAAGTCAGATGACTCACCAAAGACCTGGTACTTCGGGTGTTGTATATAATCCATTCCTTCTTATGATCTGCCATAAAGGACTGCGTCAGCATAGCGAATATAACCACATTCACAACTGACCTCCTTCAGTAACGAAAATCTTGTGCTCTTCAACTCCCACCTTCCGTATACGGGAGGCTCGGACAAGATCATTGTTAGTCGGTTCATAGTTAGGTGACATGATACGTTCAATGTCATGCAAGAAGCTTTGGAATTTGACGTTAACGATGCCCACACCTGCCCTAGAAAATTCACAGTAGATGGAAATCCTACTCACGACTCTGGTGAATGCATGATCCCGGCATTTTTTTGGGTAAGGATCTGCGTCACCACTGGGTCCTGACATAGGTTTTTCATATCTTCTTTGAAAGCCACGAGGACAATAATGACGTCATCACAACTACGTCGGGCTCGGATCCCATCACCATGTCCCCTATCTTCTGCAGACTGATCCCGGAAAGAAAAGGGATCAGAACCTTTTACACGCTCTTCCAAATCTTCCAGGATATCTCGCAAGGGTGCCAGGCGCAGCCTGAGCAGATTATGCTTGTCTGTGAATACGTAGTTTGCAGCAGGAAGGGAATGCTCCCCATCCATATTTGCATTCCTTGAAACGGCCGCCGGAGGGTATAGCCTCTTTTCTGCACTCATTTCCATGGCCTGAACAAGTAGGTCCAACGCCTCCAATACACTACGGACCAAGATCGAGTAAATGACAGTTCGCCATGCAAGGAGCTCTTCCGTCCACCTATCCGGAGCACACAGCAACTTGAATTCTGGAATTCCGAGCATTACCTTTACTGACACATTAATTCATAAGCAATATCACAAACCGACCTTTCACAAGGGCAAATTTGTCTATGAGCAATTTCTGTCAGGAGTTGGGAATGATACAAGGGAAGGTTCACACTCACCACTGTCACTCTGACCAACCAGCAGTAGCTTGACGGGTTCAATCTTCTTCATTGCAAGTTCCTCCTGCAGAATTTGTGCGTCAATTAGTTGGCTTCTCCTGCGAGCGTTTGTCTCAGCACGCTGTCTGATTTTTCTTTCTTCGGGCGTTTCATTTGGTGGTGGTGCCAAGGCCAGTGATAAAGGGTCTTCTAAACAGGAGTGTATGTCGTCTGTAGGTTCACGTTTGCCTTGCAAGAACCGACAAGTGGAGAGAACAAATACCTGGGGAGGGAGATGCTGTTGTGTGCCCAGCTGATTGAGTGAAATAACCTTCAAAGAGCCGTCCAATGTGGTCGATGATTGAGCTTCCTGACGTTTTCATGGCTTCTTGGACGAATTGAAAGCGGAGAAGGGGGCGCGTTTACACCTTGAATTCTTTCCCTTGAGCATTTTAAGAGGGCCAGGGCGGGGAAGTACTGACACTTTCGTAAAAGCTCGCTTATTAGCAGCACTCCATAAAACTCGTCGCGCTTCCATTCAAATCACCTCCTGTGCCTGAGATAGATCATCGCGAGTGCGTTCTTTACGAATAAGCTGCGTGATGCAATGCTTTGACGACTCTTGCTCCGCACACCACCGATAGCGCTATGGTTCTGCTTGCCATTTGGATATTCAATACTTATCACAGTTTAGTGCCAAGGCGACACTTCTGATTAAATTGCTACCAGGGCTGCACTTCTCGTAACCAATTGTCATCGCTAGGAGCGAAACGAGATGAATTGCCTACGGTTCCGGTCGAGTCGCGAAACAGACATGCGTGGCCATGCTGCTAATGACTTGGAAATTAAGACATTTGCAGACATCAGAAGATGGCGAGTTCACAGGTGAGCAAGAGCAGTGAACACAGTGGGAGACCGGAGAGCAAAACAATGACGTAACTGTTGAGTGGCGGCGTTCTTCACGCTACACACACTGCTTTGCATTTAGCCGGCAAGGATTGCCAACGACATAACGGCAGCAACCAACCACATGCTCACAACGGAAACTGAGACGGCTTCAATCAGGCTCCTCGGGTTGTAGAACACTATAACATTCACAAATTATCATAAAAGACACACTCGTACTTAAGAAATAGAACGACATTGTCAACTTTTGAGGTGTTGCATCGCAAACGCATGAAAGGTTGGCCGGTGCAACATAGTTTCAATGATCATACGGAGGAGTCTGAACACGTGCCCTCTCGCGGTCGTCATCCTTCTTGGTATCTTCTACAGGAGTGCGAGCGCGGTCTCGATCGTCCCTCCTCCTTTCCGGTGTGGGGCTGCGTCTCCTTTCAGGGCTTCGGCTACGCCTCCTCCTGTCCCTGTCGTCTCTAGTCCTGTCGACGTCCCTGTCCCTATCATCCCTGGCGTCTCGCTCCACGCGGCGACGGGGACTCCGAGAGCGTTCACGTTCACGGGTGGAACGATGTGGTGGGGACCGTCGGTCGTAGCGCCAAACCGAGGACGGGGGGTTCTTTGCCCACTAAGGCACGTTATAAGTACATATACTGTTGAAACAGTGATAGAAAACGACCAACCTGGATGCTCAGCCGCGACCCTTCGAAATATCGTCCGTGCCTGCGTAAGTACAGACATCAGCTAGAGAGCAAACACGGGGCAATGGGCTGTATACATACATGTCATAGTAAGCATCTTCCGCGTCGCGCTGGCTTCGGAATTCGACGAATGCATAACTACAAGACGGATACGAACGCGAGGTTTGAGTATGAACGATCGGGTACTCGAAGTGCGAAAGCGAATGGGAAATCGTAAAATCGAGAACGCGGAATACACCGACATCGAACAATGCCGTTCAAATTGCAATCGATGACGAACCCGCGAGCAGAGGATCGAATCGACGAATGTTATACGGACTCGCATTCGTTTAGAGGCACGTCACGGTATCGTAGTCATCGTCCCTCGACTTCGAGTTGACTGTGGAGAGGCGAAATGGCATGCATTGTACTTACGGATTGGAACTTGCGTGGGGGTTGCGAGGAGCGGGAACGTCGCATCGTACCAAAGGACCGTAACTGAAGGAATACACCATGAAAAAGGCACTCCCGACCAAAGACTGTTCCACCGACGTACCGTTCGAATTCATACGCGAGGTCGCGGGCACGGGTCGACGGGTGGAAGCCACTGACGAAGAGAATGCGAGGCATGTCTTTGGGGACACTGCTGGTACTGTCCTGAGTTGGTCAACGGGGTTGAAAATCGAAGGTTGTTGTTCAACGTCGTGGTTGGCAGCAAGAAACGGATGAAGAAAAACAGCGGAGCATGAAACGTGCTTTGTTTGTGGTTGTTTGTAGTGTGGCACTGTCCTGTGTTCCGAACGAGCCAAAGCTACTCGTCTGACCACTCGGTATTTAGGCAGCGACCTTGCTGTTAAAACTGGCCGCCAGTGCTCGTTGCTGAGCCAGAAGTCTCTGGTAAATGCATGGATTTTTGAATTTTGTGGTCCACTGAATACGGTCTTTGGACAGATGCTAGCACTTGCATATGCAAGGTCTCTTCTATCATCCTGTGCACTGGGGCTCACAGAAATTGCATGCTGCACTCTGCAATAGATCTGCTTCTTCTTCATCCCTTATTCGTTTACACAGGAAAACGAATGCATACGCCAAAGTTGCTCGCGTGGTCACTGACGATCCCATATGGACAGCGATACCACGTCTCCGATGGGAGAACAATGATCCCCAGATCCACGAAACGCTCGTGAAATGTGGAATATCTCATCAGGAGTTTTTACTATGGAAGCCAGCGGTCTTTTCGCCGTCACTTGGTGTTGCTCTGGATATGCTGGCTGTCAGAAGGCACATTTGTCAGCCGGACGTGCAGAATACAGTCCCTGCATGGGTCCTGCTGGCATTGGCGTCTCATAAGGTTAGAACGCCGGCAAGCGCGCAAGATGACTTGCTGAAATTGACCTTCGGCAATCTTACTACCCTCGAAACTCAGTACCGGCCTGCTCTCCTTGTCCTTGCAACCCACTCTCTAGCCCACTTTGGTATAATTGCACCTATGCGCCGCGTATTGGATTCATTCCTACTCTATACCACCCAACTCTACCCTTTCCATTTCAACACACTTCTCCAGGCCCTCTCCTCCTTTGCTAAGTCCGAGGAGGTTGCCAATCTGGCTCTAACAATCTTGGAGACCATGACCGCACGCCAGATCCCGCTCTGGCTGAACACCTACCGCTTCCTTATGACCAATCGCTTTGTCACTCTTCAGCTTACCAAATATCTGCGCGCACGAATGATCCACGAGGGCGTTGTACCGAGGGCCGACCATCTAGAGGCTTATCTCAGGATCTTCTCGCGACATGGCGCTATCCACGAAGCTCGAGAGTACTTGAAGGCTATCAGGGAGTATTGTATAGAACATTCCTTGACGCCTCCATATGGGCCTCTCCCAGGAGATGGATCAAACTTACAAACCGAAGGTAGTGCCCACCCAGCCGATACGCTTTATTTGAGATCAGTACAGAATGATCGTGCATCTGCATTCCATTACCTTCATAACCTACTCAGATTGGAGAGCTTGCAACACCGAGAGGGCACACTTCCACAAAAGACCATCACTACTCGCTCTCGTTGTGCTATTGCACCACCTATTTTCCGAGGTGCAAGTAAGCATTCCATTGATATTTACGATTGGACCACTGCTCTCGTCTCTGCTACAAATGATCGCAAAACTACAGCGTCGACGCTACTGCGGTTGTTTGAGAACGCGCGCACGAGAACAAAGACTTTCTGTCCCACTATAGTGACGTATACAGTGCTTCTTCGTGGCCTATTATGGAGAAAAGCGTACAAGGAAGCTCTGAAGATTTGGAATCAATTAATGGATAGCGGATTGTCGTTGGATCGGAAAGCATTAACAGTGGGTGTCCAGGTATTGACACGTGCGGGACATCCCCAAGAAGCCTTCTGTTTGTTACATTCGTTTGCCGACAACCATCCTTGTGAAGCAAAGACTGATCCTTTCCTCACTCGATCCCTGAACACCTTAATATTACCCCACGGATCGCACAAACCGTCATCAAAGGCTCTGTTGTCAACCACCAGCGTGGGCCCTCCTTCACCACTTATGCCCACCGATTCTTTACATCGTTGGATCAACATCGTCGTGGTCAACGAATTCCTGGTTTCCTTACTCCGGTTGCGCAGACCAGACATCGTGTTCATAATTTGGGACAACCTCGAGCTCCTCTACGGTATTCTTCCAGACGATGTGACACTAAATATTTTGCTCAAAAGTGCAGTGCTTGCCGTAAAGATGGACAGGGAGACCGTCAAAGGTAGTATGGCCCATTTTGCATTGCAAGCACCCTTTGTACCCTCATGGTCCGTTCCAGGACATAAGGGTAGTGGCTATACACGGGCGCAAGTAACGAGGGACATCATGCAAGCGCTGGAGAGACCTGAGCCTCCTGCGGTAGTCGGGATATGGCGGGGTGAGTGTGCTACAGAGGTAGCTAGGAGGATTTTCAGGAACATGCTCATTGGGAATTGGCCTCGCTTGCGAGATGTCGAGACACCTGTAACTGCCCTTCGTTCTTCGACAAAAGAGGGCGCCCCTATTGCACCAATTGTACAGTTGGCGAAGAGCCTGGTAGACGGATTATCCCACAAGGCAGCGCCAGCCAAGGCCGCCCAGCAAACCGATCTGGGAGGAAAAAGCCATGTCAGTCTTGTCGACTATCAGAACGATCAGCTCGGCGGAATATTAGGCCGTGGTGCTATTCCGTCAGTTCACCCTTCGACAGACACGTTTCTGGCATATATCAAGCTTCTTGGTCTCTCGTCATCCTCATATACACACGAGATACCACTAGTCCTGGCTTGGATGCGATGCCTGCGCATCCCACCTACACGCCAGATGCTTTCTATAGCGCTTGTCCTTTGGGCCGAGGTAGGACTGAGGGGACCTATATTCGAGGAGTGGGCCGAAAAAGGCGGGTACAGTGAATATGGACGATTGGAAAAGTGGATCGAGGAATGGGTCCAACAGGAGGAAGCGTGGCATGTGGAAAAGCCGACGGGAGAGGACATAACAAAGGCGTTGTGGGCGGTTGCGAAAATGAGGGACAGGTATTTTGGAAGAAAAGATATAAGTGGCCATTTTTCCTTTGGGAGATAGTATATAAGGGTGCCAAGCTGTCCGTACTGTAAATGATACGTGAACACAAAAGAGATGGCGGTTGTCTGGTCTGTCGATGTGTACCATTAGTCGTGCATGTGATGATCGTCACTTGTATATGGTACAACTGAGCTCCAAAGGCAGTACTAGTGATCGATTTTTTGATCTCATAATAGTTCTCACTCAAGCGTGCAGAGGTCTTGCTCAACGTACAGCAGTCCATGGAGATTATGTTCACGTCTACCCTGAACTGGACCAGAAAGAATGCCCAAGTTGCATCTAGTCTTCGACCCTGCAGTGACTGTAGCACCGTACCGGTACGAATAATTAAATCCAGATCTAGACGGGACTATGACATCAGGTGGGCGTCTAGTTGCACCCACGTGACACGCATGGCACGATGGTGGATAACCATTGTTATCGCTACAATCAACCACGTCGTCTACTACTCTTCCATGGACTCATTATCGTTCATAGACCGAACCGAGCCCGAGTATTCAACACGCGGAACTCTCCCCCATCCTGGACCTCTCCGTCCAGACGGGAGATACACCGCCTCCGAGTTGCGTGCATTCGGATCAACCGTCTACAAGCAAGTTTGGGAGGAATTTTATGGATGGGAGCCCAATCATAGTTCCCGCATATTGAGAGATATCAGCAAAAACTCTCTCACTCCTTTGGGAACAGGGACCAGAAGGATGGCGAAAGAGATGGCAAAGAAATTCAGACAGCCAACCAGTCCTACCATAGTCAAAGTTACCTTGGATGGTTGTGCGGCTGATGGTAGGATGATGTCGAATACAGTGGCACTTCCAATTGTCATGCTTGATACTGACCTCATTTCACCACATCCTCCATATGAATCTTGTTCCCCTACACATAGAAGCATCCTGGATGACGAAACTGATTGGAACATAGCCAAGTTTGTGCCATATGCAGATGACCCATCCTTTCATATAAAGTCATACTTGTCAAAGTTTGCACATCTAGAATGGGAGAAGGAATTTGATCCTGACTGTGAGCATTCTTTCATGGATTTGTTGCCATCTACTAGGCAACAGTTCACTAACAAATAACTTTAGTGGAGACAATTCAACTAGAAACTGCATGGAGGCTCCATGTAACCCATGGTCTTTCTGTTAGTGACATTGACCGGATGCAAATTCTGAAACCAATGTACATCTCACATTGTGGAGGACTTCTATGGGATGCTTTTCAGAGGTAAGTCTTGTTGTACCCATGGATGTGGCCTGTTGAAGATATTACTTCCAGGGACATGCTTCACTGGCCTGGTGCATCTCAACTGAATCTGAAAGACAGTCTTCCCATAAGCCGAGCACCTCAGCCAGATAACCTGCATGGAAGACTTACATCAATGCTCAGAGTTTTCTGTCCAATGTTAAACTGTCTTGGACCCCTTTGTCTGATGCATGGTAAGTGAGTGCTTGCTAATAGTAAAGATTACCAGTACATCAGATAATATCCCATAGCTCATCAATACTCTACTTTTCTTCCTCTGAAGAAACCTTATGTCACTGGGGAATCCATGAGACTGTCTGAAGGAGAGCCATGTGGGAGTGATTGCTTTAAGCTGGTGCCTGATATTGAAAAATATGCAGTAAGCCAGCACCTCATTCCTTCATCACAGTATATGTAGTAAACTCCATTTAACATAGGAAACCTTGCCACCCTCTTCTAATGACCCTAGTCAAACACCCCTGTCAGACATTCTCTCTACCATTATGGGTATTGCACCAGATCTATATCCTTGTCAACTAGCAGTGCTTTGCTTCAAGCCCTGCAAAGAGGTGTGGAATCTTTGCAAGCTATTACAGTTTGTTTGACACATGTATACAGGTTTTTATTGAAAGATTATATCTCTTCCCTGATAACACCATCATGCCTATTGACAGGGAGTTGTCTACTGGTATGTCTACAGATACAGGTGGTGAGCTTAGTGGGAGTCAGTCAAGAGGTTCTCAACAAAGAAAGAAGAAGAAGAGGAAAAATGTGACTGTGTTTGGTATGTGTTCCTCCTTCCATGTCATTCTACACTATCTGATGTTTCCATAGTCAAGCCTCACTCAAAGAACCTTATGTAGGTTCAATTCCTTGCTTTCTTTGACTGGTTATGACAGCATTAGGCCAGAGCCCTGTGCACATCCAGGGACATGCACTACTGCAAGTTGTCATTGCTATGCTAGCAAACTCTGCTGCCAACCAGCATGTAGATGTGGTGTATCATGTGAGTGGAGGTTGTTTTGAGGTTTCATGGGTCATACAGACCTTAATGCATGATACTACTGGTGTACATCCTCACCTGTTTAGGTGTCAGACAGTTGCCTGGTTGTCCATGTCAACAATGTGAAGATGGAAATTGCCCCTGTAGACAAGATGGGAGGGAATGTGTTCCAGGTATCTGCATCAGATGTGATGCTGGGTAAGTGTTGTTGATGCTTATATGTTGTACACTACACTTCTAATGTATTTCGGGGCAGAGGTGTGGAAACTACATCGGTGTCGTATTTCATTAACCAATACTGATTCTGGTAGGTAGTAGAAAGGATCCCTGCCCAAATACCAAAATGCAAAGGCAGGATATCAAAGTATGTACATAATATTTTAAAACAACATATACTTATCATTTGCACAGATGATTGAAGTCAAGGCAGGATCATACGGTCTGGGTGCATTTGCAGCAGAAAATATGGTTGCGGGTGACCTCCTAGGCAGTGAGTATTGCAGCGATAGACGTTACGACACTAAACTGATGACATTAATCTGTAGCTTATGTTGGCCATGTCGTCTGCAACGACAGAGCAGACCTAACAGAGTGGGTCGAACTGTCTGAGTCCGGATATACTTGTGTCGTAGTAACCTGACTGTGCAGTGCGATAAGAAAGCATAATCGCCGCAACTACCTGTTCGAGTTCTCTCGTGACATCGAACTCATCTTTGATGCAGCACGGGTTGGGAATATGACAAGATTTTTAAACCATAACGATGCTGGAAATGACAATGTCGATGCAAAGAGTGGGTGCATTCCTGAGCGGCTTCTTTTATGACTGATTCAATGGACGTAGCGATGCTTGTCAACGGGGAGCACCAGATTGGGTTCTTCGTAAGTGAGTGCTCTATTTATACTCCTGATGGGGAGCGCCTGAACAAGTATTAGAAAAGAGAGTGAAAGCGGGGGTCGAGTTATTCTTGCATTATGGAGATAAGTACTGGGAAAATCAGCAAGACGAGGAGTCTGATGTAGGCAATGACAACATGGATGGTCAGCATGCGTAGGATGGGACAATAATTGGATTAGTTGTCACCCAATTTTGTGCGACGATGAGGGGCAATGTTAACGTCATGGCCTTCT
>JADGIP010000265.1:0-24627 GCA_016618355.2 Astraeus odoratus | reverse complement strand
GTAAGGTCCATAGGACGGCATAGTCTTCCGGTAAGTCTTCCTCCATGCTGATTTATGTGTGTGGGGCTTGTGACCTATTCGGTGTATTTGCCGTTATAGTACGCGTTGCGTAAACGCTTCTGGTAAGTCCTCCCATCTGGGCTATATGTACGCTTTCTATTTTTTTTTGTGCAATCTACCTACGTTCATTGTTATGGCTTTCTATGAATTTCCTTTAACACGTACTTCCATGGCCTACGATGCTTTATATTATGGTTTCCTGTCCATTTTCAATGCAGCATCCCGATCTGGCCTTAAATGGAGTTGGAGACTTGGCGCCGCTGCGATGTACCCTTGGGAGAAGAATAACTTCTAGCCCCAGAGTTTGGTCACCCCACAAATGTCATGTCACAAGGTATATGTGAACAGATCCAGAGCTGGGTGTGCAATTTGTCCGTGAGGGTCGCAATCAAGTTGTTTCGTTTCTTCGCGGCTCTAGCGCCCAGCCATAACCGTCATTTCCACAACATAACAAGGACTGCAGTAGCCGGGTGGACGGACGCGAACTAACCATTTTGCGATATATGACATCCATGGAGAAGACTCACTTATTAATGTGGTACACCTTCGTGGAGCACGGGAACCAGTCGCAATCAGATGTCCAGTGCCGATACTTATTATTGACTACAACTTTGCTATGTCCGCAGTTGCCCAGTGGTTGTCTAGCCCGCTTCGGATGGCACAAGCTCCCGTTTGATGTAACGCCATAGAAAAGGGGATACTACATGACTGTAACAGTTCACAACAAACCGGATAGATCTCCGAACAACAGTCTCTCTGGCGGCGGAATTGGTCTGGATGTAACACCCACGTAGAACCCTTTTCACGAGTAGTACCGATTAGGTAACGTGTTATCATTGTTGCGTGGGTCCATTATCCTCCAACCACTTTCTAACCTCTTTCTTGTGCACCATACGCATGACTCGATGTCGTTCCTCCTCCGGGCGGTCACGATACAGTCGCATGATATGTCCACATACAATCCATACGTCTTCCCAAGGAGCATCGAATAGATCCCACCATGAGTTCGGAGGTGTTGACGGAAGGGAAATTCCAAGGTTCCGTGTGGAGAGGAGGATAGCTGCGCTCACGATCGTCGGAACGGCGTATATCGCGTATACAGGGGTCTGCAGCCTGCCATCGTTGTTCCATCGTGTACCCATTAGTTCCATAATACGTTGCAATTCGATATTAGCTATAAAACAGGGCTTACGCGTCGTTGAGATACCCCCATGCCTTTGCGCACGCTTGCTTGTGGTTGGTAAGTCCAAGGAGACGGAGATAGTTAATAAGCGTGCCATATGGTAGCACGATATGGACATTGAATCCAAGCCGTTTAAGTATTTGCATTTCCGCAACCACGAGGGCGTCTTTGAGATCGTAGAACGTGTCGCTGAAGTACGCCATTGGTGTATACTTGAATTTGCCTTTCCCTTTCGACACCGTCGGAGTCACTGCAGGGACCAGTGGCATGGTCTGGCCATAAACATGGCCCGGATCCCGTGGCTTGGAATGCAAGTGCGAGTTTGATGATGGCGGAGATGAATGCGAAGCAAGCTCGTGGGCGTTTCGTTGGAGGAGTAGGTCGTACACGTTGATGAGATCTCTCATCCGGATTGGACACTCCTCCAGTTTCGAAGCGAGATAGAGTGCTCCCATGCCAACATCCTGGATGCATGCGGTGGGGTCAACGAGGAAGTGGGGGACAGATTCAGACGGTCGATGAAGAGCAAAAATTGACGCTGACCCCAATGCTAAATTGTTTCATGGATGTCACAAACCAGAAACGGTGGAAGAGAATCTGCGCAGTCGCGACTGCGACTTGTTTTCTGGGGTTGCGGGCTCTGGTAGTGAGTTGAATATTACATGAGAAGGGTGTCGGACGCACTGCTTGAGCAGGATGCCAGCTTGGTGGATGAGCTTGCAGCCGAAAACCCGTAGATCTTCCTCGAGTTCAGGTGGTATTCCATCCTCTCTGGAAGGCGTGTTTGCTATCTGAGAGAACGTTGCAAGGGGGACGAGGGTTGGCGACATCAAGCTGGTCGAGTGGAGAGTCCGTATGTACGCTAACACGTGACATAGACATGTCCGCAACTGCCAAAAATGGCAAGCATCAAAAGTATTGGGATTTTCAACTCTCAGTCCACCAAGGAGTACATAGCACACCAACTGAAGAACAGCACGGAATGTCGAGCCTTCCTCCCAAACCCGACTTTCCTCCTCAACATCCCTCGCAAGGTACGCGGACTGAACGGAACGACGAAAGACGTGTAAGCGGCGGTCACTCGCCACCGGATCGCCACTACCCCCAAAGAGATGACTGGCGAGAGCAAGACCATGACCGAGACCGTGACCGTGATGATAGAGATAGAGACCCACGCTCCTACCGCCCGCGCGACCCACCGCGCTCACCGCGGTCGATGAAAGACGGCCATGCGGTGGGCTCTCCTACCGCACACTCGCACCCCGATTCTTCAGTCTCTAATCAGCCTTCCCATTCGCACCCCCCACGGGGGGATAGGTGGGTACCTGTGTCTCCGGACCGTTATCATGGACGGGATTATCGTAGGCTTGATGACTCCCGTCCAAGGGACGATCGTGACAGTAGAGGCCCGTACGATAGGAGAGGACCAGGCAGGCACGACTATCGGCACTTTGACCGTGACCATGACAGAGGGCGGGATGGTTGGCGAAGTCAGGACAATGACTTGTGGAGGGGAAGAGATCCACCTTCGTCGCGGAGAGGACGGATGGACCGGTATGACCCAAGGAACCGGCACTGGGACAGGGAGTGGGATGTGGATAGAGATAGAGGCAGAGGCAGAGATAGACGATACGACAGCTGGCGTCCGTCCCCTGACCATCGTCGGGACTCGCGATCTCCGCCCCGTCGCGGTGGTGCGTTACCCGCCTACTCTTATTCTCGCTTGTTTTCTGACCAGTCAAATCATTGGAATCTCTTTACTCGCGAACTGACAACTATGTAGACCACTACCCTGGGCGGGCATGTTCTCCGCGCCGACCTCCACCCCCCCCTTCACCTTCGCGCCCAGCCATGCGCTCGCCCTCTCCACACAGTGTGAAACCTGATCATAGTGGCACCACACCCCAGCCAGACCACGAGCGCGGTGGAGAAAGGAGGAGCGTCTCTCCACCTCGGCGTCGTCGGTACAGTCGGAGTCCTAGTCCTATTTCACATAGAAGGCAAATCCGTCTTCGTTCACGTTCGCGCTCACCACTTAGGATGAGGCCGAGACTTAGAACAAGATCGCCATCGCCGGGAAAACCGAGGGCATCCAGCCCGATACGTCAAGTAAAGAACGAGTTAGTAGAAGGACCAGAGTTAGGAGTGGCCGCTTACTGTGAGAACGGACATCGTTCCCCTTCCCCTCGTGTCAAACAAGAACGAGACGACAAGGATACATTACGGGGGACGTTACTCTCTCATTCCGATGTCAAGGACGAGCGTCATAGTGAGCAAGTACTGGTGACGAAAAGATCCTCGTCCCCCTTTGCACCCGATCGCTCTCGCATCGGGTCATTCTCACCGCCAATGAACAAAGACAAAGAACGTGGTGGCGATCACGAAGAGCAGCGAGAAGTAGAAAGAGAGAAAGAAAAGAAGCCTATGGAACCCCATCTCCCAGTCTTACCACGGTGCCCTCCTCAGGTAAAGTTCAGCGCCCGGCTGGAAGAGGATCCTGATGTACGTGTTTCAGTACCTTTTGTTCCACTGGTTGGATTTCTCATGAAATTTCTTTTGGGCGCGCGAATAAACAGCATATCCGCCAGTTGGCCTACCTTGCACAGGTCTCTGATGAAGCCCGGAAGGCAGGAAAAGCATGGCGCCGTGCACTACACGAGTTAGACCTTGCCACCCTTGAGGTCAAGGCAGCGCAGCAGCGTCATGAGCTCGCTGAGACTCTTAGAAAGCGGGCACACGCAGGTGTGCTAGGCATCGATACCTCCACAGGAGCAGAAGTGGATCAGGGGGCCGCAGCATGATAACGAGGGACCCTGTTGCCCTTCGCATTTAGCATTTACGCGGTGAATAACAAGGATTACATGCTCTCCCGGGACATTGATTCTGCCATCCAGAGAGCTGGCCGCAGATGAGATTAGCATGCATGCGCCACATGTAACATTGAATGCGAGTGGTAAATACATCCAGACGTGATTGATATGACCTATGTTGTTTGGTCTATGAAAATAGCGAAATCCAGTGCAGTCACTTTTGCGGCAACCTCCTACAGACCATGTGCGTTCGCGAAGGGTCCGAAGGAAGGGCACAGTAAAAACCATAGTTCTGCAGGACACATGATTTCAACGCGGTAGTGCATGAGGGCCCGTTGGTCAGCAGTCTGCTATATCAACTCGAGTGGAATGCGCCAAGTGGAGAGGATAGTGTGCCAGGGCTCGGCTGTGTTTACGTACAGGGCTCGGTTCCGGCAACATAGCCCCTATCGCTTATGAATGTGCTGGAACCAAAGCCTTGGAACGAGCCTGACGAGAAGAACGCGAACTGGTTCCGAATAAAAGAGGACAACGAACGGAAAAGCGAACGACTAGGGTACAAGAGTTCACCAGAGGTAACGGCTCACCTGCATTGCTTCAAACAGCTGCGTAGAGTACATCTCGAGCTGCGGATGGGTCATCAATATCCGATGGTTTGTCGCCCACGTACGCCGGTATGTGTAAGTAGACGAGGCAGCTAATATAAGTGGGAAGATAACAAACTCCATCGCTTGGCAGCGGAAGCGACAGAGCAGGGCAGGGTAAAGGACATTATTTGGGACGGGATGCAGAGGGGAACAAAGGGGACGTGACCCATTCGGATTCATCGGAATTCTCAAATAATCATGCCATGAAAGGCGAAAGAAAACGAGTAGGCGGGACACTTACGACAGCGCACTCTTTCCGCCGACTTGCCTCGCTACCTTGTCCGTCATTGGCACTGCTCATCGCCCCGGAGCGGAGCTGGGGGTCACTGGAGGGCTCCCGGCAGAGTACCGACCGGGGCACGCCGCGCTCGCTGTCGAACGTGTACACCGCAGACGGATCCTGCAATGCTCGAGTTCGCTATATTGTGTCCGCGGCCACGAATGAATTCGCGAGAAGATTAAATACGTGATGCGGGGGGTTGGTGGCGTTGGCAGTACAGTAGTTACGAAGGCACTTACGGAAAGAAAAAGGCGCAGTGGCTCGTCTGCGCAGCCGCCGTTGGGCATCTGATTAGTAGTCGACTTTGGCATCGCCCGACTGGCCTCCTTGTTATCTGTGTTCTGTTTCCGATGGATGGTGGAGTGCTAAGACGAGTTTCGGTTTTTGAAGCCTGTGCTACCTATGACGTGTATAACCCCGGCAGCTCCTCTCCTGTCCGACATGTCCGATCAGGTTTAGTCTTGGTTCCTGGGCTGCCGTAGGCCCCCAACGCCAGCCCTTCGAGAAAATGAGCCGACTGAAATGAAATGGAGCGATGAGATGCCTTTCAGCATGTTTATGTATCTGTCAATCGGGTACGTAGTGCCTATCAAGAAATTTATGCCAAGGTATTCTAAGGTGTCAATTGGTGTCCAGCTGTTTGTCTGTAGAGTATGAATATGCATGGTGACGTGACCACTGTCAGTGTGGAATACAAGTGATGCTGGGTAGGTGTAAGAAAAGCAGTAAAAGAAACCCGAGGGGACCGGCTCTGAAGGATGTAAGGTGTAGAATGAACACATACAGCAACCACGCGGCACTGCGCAGATGGCACGAATTAGCTCGAAAGTTACATACATCATAAACCAAATATCCGGATTCGAGCGGTCTTGGCTTGCCTGCGCCTTGTGAAGTGGTCGAAGGCATTGTTCTTCGCTAATTCCTAGGCGCTGCGAAGGTGCGAGAACATTTCACCGCCACACAGTGGCGCTGCAAATATCAGGGGCAATGACGTGTAGGCACTCTGCCCACATATGGCTCGTGACCGCTTGAATACGGCACTTTACACAGGGTCGTGCGGCGAAAAAAAATAGGATGCATGTACGTGGAGGGTTTGTGTGGATGTGTACAGGGACCGCGTTCTGCGGTTCTCGAAAGGAAGCACAGGGTGTAGCTGACGACCACGCATCGCGAATGAGGCAAAGGACGGCAGAACAGTGATGGCGCCTAATGTCATCAATTCTGTCAGTTACTCGCACTACAGAAAGGGCTAGAAGATCCCAACCACGGAACTCACCGATTCTGTTCCAGGGGAGAAGCAGCGTTGAGGGGGAGGGACAGGATCGCGTAGTAGTATGGACAATGATGAGACATCCTGACTGCATGATTCGCCGCCCATTCCTATCGATGGAAACGTGTGGCAGCTCCCACCTCCCAATCCGGCTAATGCGGGTCGCGGAACGCGATTTCAAGGGTGGTGGCGCCGTGCAACAAGGGAATGATCGGCGGAGAAGGAGAGGCCGGATGATCGATGGAGGGGCACCAAGGGAGCCAGAAGTGAAGCGTGATCAGACTCTGGAACATGGCTCCGTGGATGCTGCTGCTGAGAGGAGTGTAGGAGCGCCTGCTGCTGTTCGCGATGGACGCGGGATCGCCATGCGTTGATGTGAGCACGGCGTTTCGCAGGTGGGGGTGGCGGCAGACTGTGCTGCGTGCTGTGCCCTTGGTCATCGTCGTCACAGCGCTTGCGCTTAGCCGGCCTGTGTGTGTAAGGGGGGTGAGAGAGATCTTCGTCTGTATCTGGGAGGTCGAACTGCAGGAAGGTCGGAGAGTGGTACGGAAGCGGGCGTGGTGCAAGGACGGGCACGTCGCACACGGAGATGCGAATCGCGTCTGGCCCATAGATAGGCTCCGGGGAGACCGAGGCACTTATGTCCGCAGTGCATATGGACGAGGAGGTATCTGAGGTAGAAGGGGAAGACGGGACTGCATTTGCTATCGTTAGGTCAGAAGACAGGGGAGGAGCGAGGGACGCACAGACTAGCGGGGGCAGACACGGCAGAAGGGACGAGGGCGGATGAGAGAGATAGTTTGACTTGTCCCGCAGAAAGGGAGGAGGCAGCCTGCACGGCGCTGGGAGAGCGTCGTAGTAGGGCCAGTCGAGGAGGACGTCGTTGAGAGGGGAGAGACGGAACGGGTCGGGGAGCTCCATGGGTGGGGGTTTTGGGGTGATGATGGTGGTGGTGGAAGTGGTGGAAGAGAGAAGAGAGAAGAGAGAGGGGGGATTGCAGGGACAGGAAATTAAATTGAGGCGGGTGAGAGACGTAAGGTACGAGCAGGAGGGGCAATCGGCCATATGAGATCAGAGCGAAGATGGACTGGACTGACCTGGCCGGGAATTCCCAAGTCAGGGAGAACCGACTTGCCTTGCATATTATATTCGGTTTGCAGCTGATAATCCAGGCCACGAATCGACCGTTCCAAGCCGGCTGCCAGCCCCAAGCGCACCAAGGCATGTGAGATGATTGATTCCAGCCAGCGCAGCCCTAACAATCCGTTGACAAACCCTGTTTGTTCGATGACGGGTTTCATGCAGATTCGTTTCAAATTCCGATCTGCCTGCCTTTCTCGGAAAAGTCAGCCCGGTTCGCTCTTCTCCAAAATTTCCGAGGTGACAGCGCGCACACACAGCTATATCATACTTTAAGGACATCCTGTCTTGCACACCGTCGCCGTCGTCCGTCAGAATGCTCAGGCAGTCCATTCTCCAGCCTTCCCGAGTCCGTCTCTTCTCCCAGTCCGTCACTGCTTCTCCGCCACAGCCTCTGTCCTCCACCCAGCCCCCTTACTTCGTCCGCCGCAACTCGCGGGGTTCTCTCCCTGTCTACACAGACATACGCAACGGCAGAACGCGCTATCTCATCCAGATACGTAACGTGGAGGGCCAGGTACAGGTATGTGGCACAAGAACGTTTTCCCCCGCCAAACGGGCTCAAAAGCAGCACCCACGTTGGGCACACAGGCACTCGCGAATGAGCTCAGGGCCTCGCTCTTCCAGGCTGACTCCCTAGAAGCAGCCAAACTTAGGATACGCGTGCACGACCAGAGACACGTTCTCCTCTCCGGGGGACGGTGGAAGGCAGACGTCATGTCCTGGCTTGCCGCCAAGGGCTTCTAATTCCCGTCTCAGCCATGCCATCTCGGGAACTCTCTGAACCGACTAGGGTCTGTCCCGTATCGTCCTTTCCACACCGCGTTACATCCACAGAATCAAGTAACATGTGGTCCATCAGCCCTTTTTGCCTCGCAAAACGCGCACAATCGTGTCCCGGCATGCGTCAACTCATTTACCACACCAATTCTCCTAGACTATTAATACACGCATACCAACCTTACTTACACCACCTCATCACACGTATACCTTCATCAAACAGGCCACCTGAAACCACATTATATTTGATGAGTATATTGGCCCTGTCGTTCCTCCCTGCCAAGGTGCGCCAATGCGATCAGTTGGCACGGCAATGCGAATGATGACCATGTATACTATCATCTGACTGCTATTCTTGGGCATGTTTGGTACTTCTGTCGTGGGTCATGTCAAGCACACCAGGCGTCTGATACTTGTCGCCTCCAGGTTCAGGAACAGCTCCGATCATGACTGAATATGTCTATGTGTACATACATGTCCTGCGTTATCCATCCACAGTCAATTTGCGCGCGTCCCCAGGTGCCGATGCATTGTGTTAATGCACTCGGGACGAAGACAACCACGTGTAGTACTGCATGGCGCACGCGTGGGCTCTTCTGGTATTGCGCTCCGGTGGAGGCTCCAATGGTCATGTGTTGATAAGCAACAACGGTATGGGGTCCACCCGACGAAACCGCCCCAAATGCCGTGTGTGAAGGTACATGTATGCCGGCGCGCTCGTGGAGTCGAGTATCGCATGTTCCGAGTGGAAGCACCGATGACCATGTGTTGATGTACGAGGTTGCACACCGCTCCATACGCCGTGTGTGAGCGCACTAATAGTATCCCAGTGGATCGCGTTTCAGGTTGCAGTTACTACGTACATATTGCAATCCAGTTCAGGGTCCGGCGTATAAGCTTCGTTCCGCGGCAGCCCCGCCGAGCGCATCGTATTTCGGATTTGACTCACACACATCTTGCCAACCCGGCAGCCAGCTGGGCCCCACGGAACGGACGAGAGTTCTCCGCCTTGCAATCCACAAGTGGAACGCGGGGCACCAGTCGCGATGACCCGTGCTGTTCCGCTGGGAGATCTGGCATTGCACATCATTCGTGTCTGATGCCTGAGCAATGGGGGGCTCCCTCTTCCCACCGTCCATGGGATAAAATGGACGCCTTTAGCTTATTCAAATGGTCAGCTGCCTGGGCTTCGCGTTTTGCGAAATTATTGCAACAGTGGACGTGCAGCACCAGTTTCGGATCAGTGGCGGGCGTGGACAGAGCTGCGATTTACCCCGATCGGACGATGGAAATATTTTAATGCAAGGATTATATTTCTATATATGGACGTACCCAGGACAAAATAATTCCGAGAAACCATAATCTTATCGGATAATACGACTGACTCGGACTTGACTCGGACGGACAAGGCTTCACAATCAGCCTCGACTCGTAGAAAATTTCGGAGCCCCTCGGTCGCAGACATCTCATTGCTGCTCATTGCTCGCCAGACACATACAGATCCGACACTCCAACAGTTCGCACGCACGCACATTCTGACGCCTTCAGCTGTTCCTGCATCACCTTAGGTGTCGGACACCATCGCACCACACACGTCGACCTAGAAAAGGAGTAGAAGCATCTAGAGAAATATAAAAACTCTTCCCCGAGACGAAAAAAAAAAAGATGTCGGCCACAGGATCGTCCACGCCAACCCCGAGTAGCGCACCCCATGGAGCAGCTGGTGGACTTGGCTCCAGCTCTGGTGCTGCACCCGCACGTTCCGCCCAGAGAGAAGGCGGGAATACGAGTCTTGGAACGTTTGGAGTGAGTCCTTTTCGTATGTCCCTGCTGTCGATGGAACTGATACGTCTGGTCACAGGTCAAGTCAGGTCTCGCACAGATGCTCAAGGTGAGTCTGCTTCTCCCCAGATACTCGGTCCGGGTCCGCCGGGCCACGCACGAGGCAGTGGACTGATGCGAACGATACTCCTTCACCGGTCGTCCTTATCGTCTTGTCCATGGATATGATCGTGAATATAGGGTGGCGTCATCATGGATGTCGTAAATCCGGAACAGGTGTGTTCGCTTTCCCTATGTCTTGGCTTTCTTCTGCTTTGCGCGTAGTGGACAGCTTCACTAACTTTTTCGATGTGCATTCGCGTTTGACCTTGTTGGCTTGGGGCTATATGTGTGCTGACTACCGCAACGGAATGGCACACTCCTATAGGCGCGCATAGCAGAAGAGGCGGGCGCATGTGCCGTGATGGCCCTCGAACGTGTTCCTGCGGATATCAGAGCGGAAGGAGGAGTAGCAAGGATGGTGAGTTTATGCACTTCTCTTTGTTCGCTTGTTGTGCCGCGGGTTTTTTTGTTGTTGTGATTCTTGCTGTAATGCCTTATTTGGTTTTCTGATCTCCCCTGCCTCTCCGTGTTCGCCATTACCTCCTCGGTGGGAGTCCTGCGTTGTCCCAATTGCCTAAATCTGGGTTCATTCGCATAACTCTTACCGTCTTCATCCACTTTCCTCTCCACCCTGCTCGGTGATGCGCGATATTCGTGTTCTTCGTTTCGATTTCTCCATTCTTCCATTTCCTTCTCTCTGCACATCTAGTACAAAACTAATATCCGTGTGATATGTCAGAGCGACCCTGCAATGATTAAGTCCATCGTTGACGCCGTTACCATTCCTGTCATGGCTAAGGTCCGTATTGGACACTTCGTCGAGGCTCAGGTATGCTCCTTCCCCTACTTTCGTCTTCTTTTTGCACTTACCCTTGCACCCTGTGAATACCCACATGCGAATCACACGTGGCACAACGTCGGCCACCCTCCTCACAGATCCTGCAAGCTATTGGCATCGACTACATCGATGAATCTGAGGTCCTCACTCCCGCGGACGAAGAACACCATATCAACAAGCACAGCTTCAAGATTCCCTTTGTCTGCGGAGCGCGCAACCTCGGCGAGGCACTGCGGCGCATCTCCGAAGGTGCCGCATTCATCCGCACCAAGGGTGAAGCCGGTACCGGCAACGTCGTCGAGGCCGTGCGGCACCAACGTGCTGTCATGGCTGAGATCAGGAAGGCGGGCGTGATGAGCGAGGAGGAGCTCTATGCGTATGCGAAGGAGATCCAAGCGCCGTTCCATCTGCTGAAGGAGACCGCGCGGCTGAAGAGGTTGCCTGTCGTCAACTTTGCAGCCGGCGGGATTGCCACGCCAGGTACAGCTCGTTTTCTTTATATATGATCGGGTGCGTGGGACATGTGATCTGACATGTGCCCCTTCAGCGGACGCTGCATTGATGATGCAACTCGGCTGCGACGGAGGTAAGCAGCTTTTGTCCGAGTTCATTCTGATTAACGTTCTCTAACTGCGCACGACGTGATAGTCTTCGTCGGCTCCGGGATCTTCCACGTGTGTACTCTCTCTATCCTTGAACCTCACTTGCCTAACTCTGTCGCTGCACCCTGGAACAGTCCGAAGAACCAGCTAAACGGGCTCGGGCCATCGTGCAAGCTGTTCGTCCCGTCCGTGCCTCATTCGATCATATTATCTCACTAATGCGCACAGGTCACGCACTACAACAACCCGAAAGTCCTTGCAGAGGTGGCGTAGCTTGCAGAAAGTGGAATTACTTACTAATATATTCCATAGGTTTCCGAAAGCCTTGGTGCACCTATGGTTGGCCTCACCATGTATGTCAAATGGTTCCCGTTACATTTAATCAACTGACTGGTCTTTGCAGTGATGCCAACATCAAAGGCGGTCGTCTTGCAGATAGAGGATGGTAGTAGCACAATGAACTTGTATGTATTTCTTAACAGCAATTTACATACATCCAGCTGTTGCTATTTGTACATTGTTCACATGAAGTACATCTTTCCCAACATTCTATCATGCCTTGGTTTGTACCCACTCTGCCACCTGGTGAGATCAAATGAAGTGTTGCCTGACACAGAGGAGGCAGCACTATCATCATAGTGTAACTTCGGGTTAAAATGGTAGTTTGCTCTACCACAAACAATCTAGGAAAAGGGTTAGTACCTGCACTGATATGATGACAGAGAACATACATCAGCATCTGGATTATATTGTAAGCATGGTACATATTGTATGGCAAATGCAACTCACAGTATACAGGTGCAGGGATTGACACAGAACGGGTTGCTCTGGCATAGGCATGGCACAAGGAATAGGACAGTCTCTGCAATCTGCACAAATCTATTAGTATCATCAATCAACCAGAACACTGATAAAATACATACACTTTCAGGTTCCCATTGAAGGTCTCATCCTTTAGGACAATGTAATGGCTGGGCCTGCTAGCTGTTATAGAGTTGGCACATGAATTCAATATATGAAGGAGGAACCTACTTCCAAGCAACCCTCCATGGGACTGTAGGTAAAAGTCCTTTGCCATTGGGTTCCCAATACCTTCAGCAGCAACAAAACCTGCTTTACAGTTCCCAGACTTGTCTGAATCCCTATGCAAGTAATAGTCATTGCATCACCCTGCCATGACAGTATATGGGAACATACTGTGGGGAAGTGGGGAAGAATCTGACATGATGCCTGCCAACAGCTATGAAGATTATATCACTATCAAATGCATACCACTTACTTCTTTCCTACTACAATATAAGTCAGAAGAGGCTGTGGATCTTTCATCCTCAACTCCTCCCAGAGAGTGTTGATGGCAGCTTTAGAATCATCAGGCAAGCCTTGGGACCAAATATTCCACTAACCTTTGATGGACTGTATCTCACTTGCTGCTGCCCTATCATACTCACCCTCAGATAGACCATCTCTGAAAAAGATAATAGAATGAGGGGATATTTGATTCTTCCGACCAAACATTGTAACAGCTCTCTTTTGACAACTATCAGCATTATAGTCAGTGATGATCTAAGCACACCCACTTTAACCATATTTCCCAACTCTTCAATAACCTCCAACCTGGGTGGCTGGATGGAACAGATAGCCTCATAACACATCCCTAGAGGCTCAAAAGAGAATACAAGTGAAGCTACAGAGGGTTGATCCCTTACACCAGGGGCTGGATGTCCCACATCTGCACCTAACATGGATGTGTCAGGATTGCAATGAGCTCGACTATCTTCACCCTACCCATGATCATGAAGGGCCTCTTCTTCAACAAGGTCAGGGAATCATCTCTAGGAACTGCATTTATACCTCCAAGTTTTGCATTAATTCTATTTTATAGTTAAGTAGTGTCTCATGACACCAGTAAGAGAGTCACATATCAAACTCACTTCATGGCAACATTATTGCAATATTGGTTGTTACATCTGGCAATTTTATCCTCCCTCTGTAGAGTGGTGAGCTGTGCACATTGTCAGGATTTATGGACTTACCACACACTGTGTAGAAATCTGAGATACATAGATGAGGCCTGCAAAGGGTTTCTGAGGACTTAGCACTTACACCATGCAAGACATCTCCAAATTGTTTCACTGCAAGTCTTATTTCAGCTGCAGAAGCTGGTAGTACCACCAATATGAGGTCAGGTGGTACCCTTGAACTTGCTTCTTTGCCAGCTCGGTGTAAGTCCTGCACAAGAGCTCAGTTAATCATGTTTGCCATGCAGACTGTTGCTCAAAGGATGGTCTACCTCATGGACATTGAGAGTGCCAGATCTGACAACATTGGGCATCCCAACACCTTTGCACATAATTGAATGTTGTGCAACAATTTAACAGCAGGTACAATGCACCCACCCATTCCTACAAAAAATATACAATGAAATTCTGCATATTAAATGATGAAATTCTCACATACCTAGCTTTTTACAACAGTCCACAAGCATAGTGATGAATGTCTCAGTATTTGTGCGAGCCCTTCCTCGGTTGAGGCTGTAGTCAACTACAGCCCAAGTAGATACACTTTGGGGCCGATGGAACCTCTGGTTTACTACATTCCAACCACCATCCCTTGGAGACTGAAATGCAGAAGTTGAGAACCTTGCTAAAGATAAATGCACAGCACATACAACCACACCACCACCAGGTGCATACACCATCTCTGGTGCTGGAAGAAGCTGACCATCAATGAGAGATGGGGTGTTTGAGATTGCAAGACCAGCTTCTTGAATAAATGGTGAATTGGCATAGCTGAGAACCTGCATGGCACTTAGTAGGTACTTCACATCCAAATCACAGCTTACTGGGTTGGCATTGCCACTCCCCATGCCATTCAAGATGGCTGCCATGCGTTCTCTGGGTCTCTCGGAGGTGAACTCAACCATACCTTTGGCATATTCCTGCGGCAATTTCCTAATATAGCGTTGATTTGGGAGCACCATGCAGAGCTCTGCCGGAATAACGACTGTACGGTCCTTAGAAGAACCACTCAGCACCACCCCGATGATATCCGGGTACTTGATATGTATGTTGTATGTTTCCCGATAGTATTGCTATCGAGATGGATGAGTACAAGGCTTACTAGCAAGTATTGAGACCTACTTGCACGCTGATTTCCGCTGAACCGTCGTTCGAGTCCTTCTGAAAGTTAAAATGTCCTGCATAGGTAACAATAGATTGGATTCTCTTCTTCCGCCTTGCTGGCAAGTGGGCCAAGCCGATAAAAACCCCTTTAAAAAAGCTTTTTAGCTGCCGAAAACCAGGTGCAGATTCCTCTAGTCTCAGTGCACGGACATCTGACTGCCCCAATACGCTGAGGGCAACATCGATAAAGCGTCCTTCCTGGTACCTGGTAATAGCTCCATCAGTCAAGTATTAACCGTTGGTGGACACGTACATCACGCCAGACGTTATGTCCACATTGATAAGAATTTGGTCTCGTGCAGGTCGTACACTCCTGGTTTGGGGTCAGCTGTTATAAAACAGAGTAGATCTACCGCGTACTGGTAAAATCCCTTCCATACCTCTAAACCACCACCTAGTGACCGGAATCCAGCTCTCTTGCTGAAGAACGCCTTCACGTTGTTAGGATGTTGCCTGTCCACATTGCGTCATTACATGGTATGCATGAATGACCTGACACTCACAGGTTCGAGGCCTGACGGACGATGAGCTGTAACAGATTAATCGCCATGATAACCTTGGGTGTCTGTTGCTGGGTTTGACCCGATATGAATTTGCGAAGCTCACTGCACGAACTTGAGCATTACACGAAACCGTAAGATCGATGTAAATAAGCTGACCTGAACTCGACGAGATCGGCAGAGACTCGCCGAAATGTGATGACGCAGTGGGCTTTACCATCGGGACGGTCAGACATACTGACCGGAAACTGTTAGCGGGTGGATTAAGTATGCTCGCTGTTTGGGTGACGAAAAGGCGCAGTATACGCACGGAGTGTGACTGGCCGATGGCCAGGTCGCGCGAGGAATAGGCAATTGCGTTCCCGTCGTATATGACTTTCGGGGTAAACATAGCGGGTTCAATATGATTCTGCAGACGTTCAAAAAATTCAATGCGACGGCTTGTTTGCCTAATCTCGGGCTCGAATGCTATGGTCGCGGTGAGGGAAGCGTAGGCCAGACGTCTCAAATTACCACGTACAAACTATGGCAGGTCCAGGGGGTGTCCGTCGTCAGCACGTAGCTTTGGCGGGACAGATCGAGGCAATCTTACCATCATATTGATGGTATGCTTTATTTTCCGCGATGCGAGTGATCTTGAAAGAATTTGTCTGGACTCTCATATTGAAGAGGAGAAGTGAACTGGTGGGTTGATCGATCGGGAGAATATGGATTTAGGACACAGTGGCAGGCAATCTGTACTAATGCAATTCTGTTCAAGGAAATAAGGTAGACCGACGGCAGACGAGCGCTTGAGCAACAAGGACATATGAGCGACGAAGATCTACACGAGACCTACCCACAGGGAGAAGACGGGAAAGATACACAATCCAAGATTTACTTGATGGGACCACGAGTTCGCAATTGAAGACACACGGATTGAAGCACAGAGAAGAGGACTTAGACGTCGATGAGGTGTAAGGATATTATATCGTCGGGTCAGACGAAGAGCACGAGGCTCTTCTTATCGATGGAAGTCTGGTGGCAATACAAACAATACGGTTACGGCTTTGGTCTGACTCGTCTGCTAGTAGAACCAACTTCACCCCATCCGTCTCCCACTACAGGGTTAGCGTGATCATGAGATTCCAAAAAGCAGACGTGAAAGGAGAGAGTAGGTTTCGAAGTGTAATAACAAGTCCACTAATTGGCGAGGGAGTATGTAACGGATATCGCTCGTAAAAGTGCTACGTGATACTCCCTGACGACGACGATATCCTCAAATACGATGCTGCAGGCGTGAAGGAACCATGCTACCACTGCGCAGCCGACCGCATTCAGCAGCAAGAGCCAGACTGCTGCTGCTGCACGGACTGGCCTGGTGTCACCACTGACGACTTTGCACCGCCAGCTGGCGTTGACGTAGCTCCCATTCTGAAGGTAACGTTAGAGCTTGTCGTCAGATATAGACCTTTTGACGTGATCTCACTTGTCTTTAATCTGTTTGGCCATGGTCAGGAAGGCCTGCTCGACATTGGTCGCATTCTTTGCGGAGGTCTCCAAGAAGGGGATAGTAAGTTGATCCGCAAATTCCTAGGTAGAAGAAGTTCAGGAAACACTCCAGATGAATCCTATCGTAATTGCCTACCTTCGCCTCACTGTACTCGACCATCTTCTTATTCGTCAGATCTGACTTGTTGCCTACTAGTAACTTGTTGACACCCTCCGAAGCATACCGGTCAATTTCCTGAAGCCATTGCTTCACATTTGCAAAAGTATCTGTTTCTGGAATCAGCACGCTACAACAAAATGGCAGCTACCCAACGAACCTCTGTCGGTGACATCGTAAACAACGATGATACCATGAGCGCCCCTGTAGTACGAGGATGTGATCGTGCGGAAACGTTCCTGACCTGCATGCCGAGGCCGTTCAACTATGGTTCAGCACCTGGAATAAAAAGAACGTACCCGCAGTGTCCCACTATAGGCGCAGAGTAGCCAAATTAGTTGGGGCGTAACACAGTAGATTCAACAAAGAAATATATCCAATCGTCACGAAATGGTCCGAGTTGGCTTAAAGGAGTAATATGCCAGTCTCGACGACGGGAAGAGATGAAGACGAGGAAGAGAGGTATGCCACGCACAATCTGCAATTTCACGGTCTTTCCTTCAAGCTCGATGGTGCGAATCTTGAAGTCGACACCGATAGTACTTATGTAGCTCTCCGTGTACGTGTCGTCTGCGAACCGAAGGAGGAGACAAGACTATGTAGTAGAACGAGGTTAAGGCTCGTTGTCATGTCGTGACAGAACGAAAAGGCGGACCTTGCCAACACCGGAATCACCGATGAGGAGGAGCTTGAAGAGGTAGTCGTACTCGCTGGTGTGCATGGTAAGCTCTAAAGAGGTGGTTGTAGACGACGGCGACTGCGCTGGCTGGACTGAAAGAGACGGGGGACAAGAAGGGGCGGTGGTGCTGTGTGACGCGTGGCCAAGGGCGTGACTTGGCCGATTCAGGTGCACAGCCACCGGTCAGACACACCGCCGGCACTGCTACTCCCGACTGCCAGCCAGCCAGTCTGTCTGGTACAAGCGCTAGCTGCAGGCATTCCATCCATGCGATGCACATTCGGTTTATTTCCACTTTTTTTTTTACGCAGTACACCAACCGTGCTGACTGACAGCAACGCTCCGAGGAGTTCGGAAGCCCTAGCTACCCAACTCCCGTAATACTGCATCCCACCATATGATGTCGAGCATCGTTGGATTTTCCCCTCCCTGATTTGATAGCGTCGGTAGTCGCTTATGGGGCCCTCTCTTCATGTTGCATGTCCCTCGAACCTCTTATCGAAGCGGGCCCCTCTCGCTCTGAGGAGTAAGCCTTGTTGTGCCCCCTGACGTCAAGATGAGCGGACGAGTTGGCGCTGGCGCTGTCACTGCAAAGGGAACGCTATTCGATGCAGTAACGTGAGTGTCGCACGGAAAGAGTGCGCAACGATATTCAGTGACCCGTCTACAGTGCTTATCTTGTCAATGTCGAGTAGGCCGTTTTTGCTTGCCCGTTTCCCTTCGATCACACCCCCCCATCAGCATTGGAGGCCAAAAGTTTCGGGTTATGCTAGACACGGGCTCTTCAGATCTGGTACATAACAGATGCCTTCATAATATTGATCACCGTGCTAACGCGACTGGGCCAGTGGGTCGCATCAACTGAATGCAACGACGCAGATTGTCGTGCAGTCCCTCGATACTCGCCAGCAGCGTCGCATACATTGCGCGTGTCAGGGAAGCCTTTCCAGCTTGACTACGTGAGAGGATCCGTTACGGGCACGGTTGGCACTGAGACAATAACTCTGCAATTAATCTCCCAGACATTTGGTTGGCAAGCGCTATACTGAGGTTTTATTGGCGTCTCATGCTCACTCCTCTCCCAGCTGTAGCTAAGCATACAAATGAACTCTATCTAAACCACACAAACAGCTCGGGCGTCCTCGGCCTTTCATTCCCCTCAGTCGCTGCCATACCCTCAAAATGGGGAGTCACTGTCCTTCAGACCCTATTTGGCCAGCTCAGCGAGTCGCACAGATTCTTTGCTTTCAATCTGGGTCGCGTCAGCCCGCTTCCAGATCTCAGCAGACATCCCTCCTTCACAGTCGGAGACCTTGACCCATCTGTAACCAATGACACGAGTCAGATGTCGTTCTTCCCTGTATTCCGTAGTTACGACACACCCTATGATTTCTGGAAAGTGCCGATATATGCCATAACCCTCAATTCATTCACACTTCCACTTTCGCCTTCCCGTGTTCCCGGTGCAAAGTACCCAATCGGCTTGCTCGACACAGGGACGACATTTATGATCGGACCAAGTGCAGACGTTGAAGCGTTCTGGAACGCTGTGGGAACAGGGGACTCCGTGCGCTATAATGCTGAGGTGCAACTATGGCAAGTCCGTTGCAATAGGGCGGTTGATGTACGGGTCAAGCTGAGTAAGGGAAGGGATGCAACGGAGTTTGCCATCCACCCAGCAGACATCAGTTGGGACGGAGATTCTCAGTTGCATGATTGGTGTGACGGTGGTCTCCAAGCCGGTGATGCGGTATGAACTTAGACCTTTTTTACTCACCGCTGTATCTCTGAGCGTCTATTATAGATGAGCTCCAGCGACTGGATCTTAGGGGACACCTTTTTAAGAGTAAGCTCTTCTGATGGTATGCGACACGATCGTGTCTAACGGAGTTCATCAGAACGTTTATGCGTTACACCATGGAGCAACTTCGAAGAGTGGACCCGTTATTGGGCTACTGAACTTGACCGACCCACAACTAGCCATGTCGGATTTTCTTATATCCCGCGGCCCAGACCCGGCACCTCCACCAGGTGTACCAGTCGTCCACTACTCCAGTCGCCAGAAATTGGAAGATTACTTACTCATAGCCCTTATTTGTGCGGCTGCTGGCCTTATCGTCGCCATTTGCTTGGTGATTCTCGTCCATCTAAAGTGCAGAAGAAGATATGGGCCTAGAACAAATGGTGATATTGGGTTGTCTCCTATGTAGCGGTGTGATAAGGAAGGTACAAGCAAAATAGATAGGGAAGGGATCCCATATGATACGGCATAAACGAGGTAACAGAAAATTAATGACGGCGGCAATTCCAATATGTTACTATCCTGTGCGTATGTATCCAGGCTGGTAGCCAAACTGCATATTGGGGTGATGATATCCTGGTTGTGCGATCGGAGGCTCCCAACTGCCAATGATGGCATCATTGCTTTAGAAACACACGCATTGCTGTGTAACGAGGCGCAAAAAAATACGCACCCTGGCTGCATCTCTGCTTGTAGTTGACATATCCCGCACATCCAGATGTGCTTCGACTTCATCGGGATAAGGGGTACGAAGCAGAACTCAAACCAAGTCCGTGATTTGGCGGCAAACATGGCCGCTATTGGACCGAGGGGCTCTCAGCGCACGATCCTGTGGAAAGCGGGGAACTCACCGTTATGGCATCTTGGACAGATTCTGGGAGTTTGGTCTCCTTCAGGATGTACCTTAGTGGGACAACCGACTGCAGGTTGAGTTCGGCGTCAGCTCAGGGGAGTGCCCATCCACGCTGTTACGATACTCACATGCAAGGGGGATGCAGACTGGAATCATGGGTAGCGTAAGTAGGTCGAAGCTCAGGGCGGTGGGGAGAACATACAGAAGAAGTCCATGTTGTTCCAGACTACACGATGTGAGCAGCAGCTACGCTGGCCACAGCGTCCAATTAGGAGGGTGCCTTACCTAAGCGCAGCAAGTATAACCAATATTGGTGGCATTTGTTTTTCCCGCAGTTCATTCCGAATCACGAGACTCTCGATAAAGGGGTTTGAATACAGCAAGTAGCCAACTGCGATACATGGTGCACTCGCTGTATTTGGTTGCTGCGCTCCGAAAGCAGGCTCAGTGAATTCTGATATATTGGTCATCAAAAAATACCCCCGCAGCTATCTGCGGCTATGATGGAGAGAAGACATTGCATAAAGACGGTTCGTAAAATAAAGCAGCGCATGAAACAAGTCGCAGATATTACACATATAATGTTCTACATTCAAGTTCGTCGTCCTTCATGGAGCAGAAATACAAAGCTGCCGAAATACGTAAGAAAAAAAGAGAGAGAAAGACCCGCTCGCTAAGTTATACTCACCCTCATAAATTCTTCGTAACTTAGCTGTACCCACCCATCGTTATCCGTGTCAACTCTGTGGAGAATTTAGTGTTTGGTGCACCTTCTGAAACAAAACAAGGGCTCACTGTTGGAAGGCTTCTGTGAGTGTCTTGACCGTGACGCATGCGCGCACGAAACGGTCGAAGGTGATTCCAGGTGGAGGGCCAAAAGCGGTCGAGGCGCCAGATGCTATCAGATAACGTATCGGACCATCAGTTAGCGCTGTCACTGCGTGCTAAGACGAAAATCACCATATTTGCGCTCTAAGAGCACCAACAGAGAAGGCGAAAGATGATACCCAAAAGTACGCAAAGCTTCCACCAACTCTCTTCCTTCAATAGTTCCCGAATGGTCTCGGTCGAAATGTTTGAAAACGTTTTGCCAGTCAGCTATATATTTCCATAATCCGGCAAACTCTATTCCACGCAGTTAAGATTTTTTTTTTTCATAACAAATTTTTACCTGAGCGCACCAGAGAAGCCAATTGTCCCATTGCGGTCCACATCCTTGGTGCCAAGACGACTGAGTTAAGTTATGTACCAATCAATGACGGACTCACAAACATGTTCATCAACATCTTGACGGTGTCAAGATCAAATCCTAAGAATCCATTGCTAAAATTAACAGAAAATATAAGCGGGTTAGCCGACTCACTGGACCAGTTTCCTGGTATCAGAAGATACCCTTGTTAACCCGACGGAACTCCAGCCCCACACCATCCAGAATAAACTCACCGTTCACCAACGCATTCTGCAACTCAGTTACGCTCAATGCCCCTGAACGGTCGGTGTCTACGGCGTTGAACCATTGCCACAATTGCGGATCAGCTCCGGCTGGTGGGTACGGTGCGCTCGGCTGGTACGAGTGCGATGGGCGGCGATGATGGTGGTGGTGGTGGGTGGAATGAGACGAGTGAGAGGCATAAGAGCCCGCATTGGAGTGAGTGCGATGGCTGTGGCTAGGCTTGTAGTAAGACATCCCTGCGACGAAGACCAGGCAAGTAAGGTATCGGGAGGGTTGATGATAGATCGATGATGATGGGGTGGTCCAGATTGAAAGCGAAGCGCGGCAGAACATTACACCTGCTGGAAGTGGCTGTGTGCGCGTCTCCGTCAACTCGACAGGGATGCAAGCCAACAGGCCAGGAAAGGCTCCACACGGTGTCCTGATGAGACAGCGAAGAGAGCGTCCATCTAATCGCGGGGCAGTCACGGGTCGTCGGTCGTCATTACGTTCCTTCCTGTACTTACATCGTCAAGTTCCGGAGATAGCACCTGCCAGGTAACGTGGACTAGATATATTACTGGCTGATTTCGTGCGCTGGTGGTGGAAGATAACGTGCCAGGGACCACCACTGACGATACAGCAGTTGAGTTGTTGAATTTGTGGTAACAGTACCTGAACGACCATGCGTATTACGACTGGTAACTGGGTACACAGTCATGAGGGACCCGCACTGAATTCAGGTGACATCCTCTCTGGATATGATTTACGCGGACAAAAGTGCCGCACATAAGTGAGTCGGTCGGATGTAATGTATCTAATTGCTCATGGTGTCATGGGGCGAGCTACCAAATGTGCAATGTGCTGGCAGTCCCCGGGTCGCTCCACTGGATCGGCGAGTGTGTCCTCTTCTAAAGAGGGTCTGGTTTGCGGGACTACAGAGTTCATAATGCGCGATGTCCTTAGCGCCACCTCCACAACAGCACGTCTAGCCTTGAACTGCTGGAAACTCGTGTTAACTCTGTATTCACGTCTGCTGGATGGGCCCGGCTGATCACCCAAAGACTCTGAAAAGAGCACGTTCCACTCACCGGGTCTTTCCGACTCGACAGCTCTCGAGTCACCGGACGCAGTAAGGAGAAGCTTAGACGGAAATTTGGCCAAGTGAATCCAAGCACATCAGGTGCAAGATTTTTCCAGGCCATCGTGCGCGGCTGTGGCACTCCAGGCCTGATTGCTAGGAACGTTTCAGCACAGTAACATCGGGCAAGGTGCATGGCGCAATGGAACAACCGCCAGGGCCGTTGAGCCTCCCAAACTGCGGAAATTCATGAGACCGATGCGATACGCTGTCTGGCAAGGTTTCACTCCTGGAGCATGGCAGTGAAACCCTCCCTTGCTAGGTGATCGAGGTGACTGGACGCAGATAGGTATCAGTGCGGACTCTAGGATCCCGCCATTGCTTGTCCCCGGATCTGGGTATATGGTGCCCGGGTGGTATACTTAGGTCTTTTCCGTACCCGCGGCCATCAACAACGCCTTATAGCCATTGTCATCATTCCCCTCAAATCTTGCTGATACGGGATTACATTGTCCGTCGGGATCTCCCCCTGTTGGAGGACCTGGTTACTTAGTCAGGTATAGTTCCCAGGTTATATCCTGCAAGAGCAGAATTAATAGGATGAGCGACATATGAACGATTTCATTCGCTGGCGGCAATGGAAGCACGAATCACTTGATACAGCGAACTTGCTGAACTCCACCCGGCTCTTGAGCCCCAATCATCTATGAAGTGCCACCGAAAGCAATAAAGTTGCTACATCTCCTTCGCATACCACCATCAAGATCATCTAAATATGGGCGTATGGTTCGACGATGCCATGACCGGCTGCGATGGGTTGTCACTTACTACTCAGTACTGGGTCCGATCGAGATGGAAGCCCCGAAGCCCCGCTATGGGCAGCACACAACAGGTTGACTGTCCATCGACATGTAGTCACAGGTCTGTCAGCCGAAAGCGGTATCCGCGATGCTGTACATATTCAGGCGGCTTACCCACTTATGAATGTGTGCCGGGATGAGATCTATACGATCCACCAGGGGCCATCCACCCACTTATTCAACTGACTTTCCTCAAGCCCCGTCGGACTAACCGAGCAGGACGTGCGCTAGACCTTATCTAGTATTCCACCTCCACGCCACGATATCTCTGCCGCATAGCCCGCCAGGTGCATGGGCTGCGCCATGGGACTAGAAGACCCCGTATACGTGGTAAATGTGTATCCACTTATCACTTACGAATCCATAGACAACCGCAAGGTGTTCTGATCCTGCTGCCGTCACACCAATTTCACCATACATGAACAAAGAGCCTGTTTGAGCGCATCGAGCATCAACACAGTACCTTAAATGCAAAAATGAATCAACATTATTGTCCCCCCTTCCTGCACACGAGGTGTCCTCATTGCCTTAAGGTACTCTGGTATGCAGGCCCCCCACCTGAAACATCTCCTTATCACCGAGATCCGCTAAGACCTTCAGGGAAAAGAAGAAAAAAAAAGGAATCGAATGAGTGACAGAACTATCAAAATGAGCTTCCAGAAGCCCTGGAGTTTCTCTTTCATTCATCAGTGCCGACAAGTTTTCTTGTTCCGGTGCGATGAGCCTGTACTTATACCGATTACATCATATATCCTTAACAGTCTGATGTACATATATACAGAAGTGGCACACTTTGAAAGTCGTTCGTAATCGGGTGATCCAGTAGCCGATTTTTAATACTTTCGCATCAAGGGTGCACGATTGTCTAGCGTACTGAGGGATAAAGACGAGAGGAAAAAAAACATACACGGATCTAGTAACTATGACGTATAGGTATGGGCACAATTACTCGACAGCGATACATAGCCAAGAAAAAAAAAAAAAGAAAAGAAAAGGATATCCTGCCCGCACAGTATATACATATACTTTGCCGAGCGAGCGAGTGTAAGTCATGCAGATGCAAGGCGCAAGGTAAATGAAGGAATTCAGGTGGATAC